>KZ140613.1:1076-14246 GCA_002157035.1 Melampsora medusae f. sp. deltoidis
CGAATGAATTACTTATGATTCTTTGTCTATTTTTTAGACTATTGGATGTGAATAGTCATTCAATTCAATTCTTAAGTCAAGTTAAAAATCCAGATCCGCATCAAAGATTAGATGTAAAGAAAGAAGAAGATTTAACGATCAAATTCGGTTTACTTCATGAAAGGAATTTTAGAAATTCTAAGGTCTTTAGAAATTCTTTTGATGCATTAGGTTTGGATACTTCTAATCAGCCAAAGACTTGAAAAAAAAGACTGGTTTGTAAGAAAAAAAAAATGGTTTGGTTCTGTTTTTTGGGGGTGGGGTCTTATTTGAGTTTATTCCCTTGTTGTAACTTGGTGTTGACTTCTTTATTTAATTGGGAAAGAGTGTTTTGTTTTTTATTATCTTTTGGAAATTGTAAAGTCATGAGTTTTTGAAAGGATTGCGCTATTCTGACCCCCCCTGTTTGCTAGTCAGACCCCCCTCCCCCCTAGGCCCGCTTAGGTAGCCTTAAGCACCATACCTACAGTACAGCCTCTACCAACGATGCATTCTACATAATCTCATCCTCAAGATGATGGCTTTGAATGTAGGTATATACCTCAGGTCTGCCAAACACTCATGACTTACAACTATCTTACGAGTAATGGACTTGTAGTATCAAGATGCATTCAACTTTAAAGCTGTGCTGTAAGATTCATTCGGAGTAAAGACTCGTTTGATGTAGCACTGGCAATGATGCTATGGAAACATCTCGATGTATGTATGCATTCGGTGGTTATGTTTGCCGGGTTCCGATCGATACTTGAACTTCAATCCTGATATACTTCACACAACGCATAATTCTTGTTGGAGGTTCGATTTGAACGATCCAAGTAACCAACGTCTTGTAAGTCGATGAACATACCATGTGCTTCGTATAGAGCAACGGACAAGGTGTTTGAATGGAAGGCTATGTAGCTAGTTGGACCTACGCTCGACTAGAGATGGGCTTCAATGAGACTTACCTTGCTCGACCTCCCACAATGAAATCACAGTTACGCACTACCACAATATTCCCTATCGAAAGCTAATTTCATAAGCGCATGAAGCGGAGAGAAATCGCCAAGAAGCCGAATAGCCCTATAACCTTGCTGTCTCTTCATACCATTCTTGTTATCAAAAGCTACATCCGCAAAGTACATACGATTTCGATTTCATTCATAACTACCACGTGATATCTGCTTGGCTTAAATATCATTCGACTCAGCCGAGCTCTGAATTCCCATACCATAGCCCAACTTTTTCATCTATTCAACAATCTTCTTGGCAGACAGATACCAAACACATACTTGCTAAACTCTTTTGAAACCATGAAGTTTCTCCCAGTTCCGGTTCAGCAAAGCCCATGGACGATGCGAAGGCGACCGGTACGTTCTCTTTCACTATTCGGAACACTTTGGTCTCACTAAGGCTAACTGATCTTTCTTCTAAGGGTCAAACTTATCTCGTTTCTTTCTGTTGTGCCTCATTGGGTCTAGTTTTGGGTAAGATTATATTTTTTCTATCTTTGATAAGACAAGCGGAACGGAGGATGTTAAGAATAGTTGACTGACACTAAAATCATATATGATTTCGCCGTCTGCTTTGTAAACTTGATTAGTCTGCAAGTATCTTTTAATACCAAGGTAGGTCGCTCTGTGAAGTTCGTCAAAGATATATTTCTCACTGAAAATTTATACCCAACGTAGGTCATCTCATTCGTTCAGACAACCCAGCATCAATTTCTCAAATCCGACGGAAGTTTGTAAAAAGACATTTGTATATAAATTCGATAACTGTTGTGGTTTTGCTTCTGAATTGGCTTTATATGTGAGTGGATTTAGATTCATGCCCTCATTTAAATAAAGCATTTATCTTGGTTGATCAAAACAGGTACGTACTGCTATGACTGCCACACATTTGAATTATGCTATGTTTTATGATGATTCACAATGGCAATATGGACCAATGAGTGTGAGTTGTGAATTTTCCTACTATTCTTGAACAATTTGTACGCCAGGAATACTCAGCTCAAGCTCTCATTTAGAAATACTTCAAAACACCCTCAAATCCCTGTGTTTTACCAAAAGATTGGGTTAACATCCCAAGAACAAAATTTGGGAATCAGGGATGGATGAATGCCAGTCATCTGACAAATAATAGACGTGAACTCCAGTGTGTAAAATTCTTGACCTCTTATCTTCAAAGGAATCCGAATAATGTCTGATGATATTTGAATGGGCATTTTTGTTCAAATAGTGTGAAGCACATTGATGAATACATTGTCAAAAACTTAGTTAACCAGGAGTCTATCGATTTAATCGCTTCCTGGAATTTCATCAATGCTCGAAATGAAAAGACGAGTATCCCGATTGAGCAAGTCTTACATCAATCAATGAGGGATGTATTCGAAAGGCAATCCATGGAACTAAATAAATTATGGAAACCTACAGACTCGCTCTTGAGAGAAGTTGACACCATGCAGGTCTCTGTTAAAGAATCGATCCATCAACATATATCAGAGGGACCATTTTCGATTTGGAGACGTATAGGAATTCGATGGGAAACAAAAAAGATTGGAATTTACTATAACACAAGAAGTGATATCCCGAATGCAACGAACAAGACACAAAGCTCAGATCCAGAAATCGAAAGTTGGTATCACTATACAACACATCAATATTATCGAGTCATCAAATCAATTCAAGACAAACTGAAGTTAAAGCCAGTGATTTTCTTACTTTCTGATAATCTTGAATCAGCATTTACTTCTATTGCAACTTATATGCTACAATTTCCTATCGAGAAACAATACAACTTGATCGTAGCTCCTGATTCACATTCAGTCGACCCATTTTCTGAACCGCATCCGGACAAAAAGAGGAAAGAAGATCGGATAGATGATGTGGCAGATTATGTTAGGGACTTGACTTTTGCTGTAGAGCATTTAGATGTAATTACATGCAGCCTTGAGCAAAGCGAGACTTGTGATCTGATCTTCTTGTTGGGTGGTTCAAAACGGGCGATGGGCAAGAATCCGACGATCAGGAGTATAGATCAAAGGTGGTACCCAACCTCATCAAGAGCCAGTATTGATGAGCTCGCACTTGGACTAAGTAACTCTCATGAGAAACTAGTGGAGCTTGCTCAAGAGCTAGCGAAAGAACCAAAGAATTACGTTCATTTCTGAGGATCTGGAAACTCAATTCAACTCAGTTATCAAGATGTCCACCAAGTGTAGTGTAATTGCTGAGTCTCTGATGATTTGTTCAAACTCTTCAGAGACTGAGGCGAATGAGTTTCTCATGACTGGTTCTTTTCCTTATATATATCTATCACCTCACCTGTCTCTCTGGTCTCTTATCACCTACCCCCACACATTCTCTCACCCAAAAATTCTACACACATCACAACCAGCCCACTCTCAGCGAATGTAGTAATCCTGAAATTATAGACAATCAACTCTTGTACAAGTCCATCATTTAAAATGACTCGAAGCTATCCATCTCAATCCCGACCACGCATTCAAACCCGATTTCATCACGGAATAAAACCTTGGTTACTTAATCCTGCTCGTTGGATAGCCCCACCGCGAGCGGGTCTTCGTGGTTATTGCATTGATCGAGTCGGCTCTATACCCGGATATGATCTCTCTCCTCGCGTAAAAGACATCGATGGTTCTCCCTTTAGCTTAAGACAATGGAAGCCACGCGCACGTGATGGACCTCGATATCCACTCAGACCACTAAAATCGGCAAAGCCGATCAATGAGAGCGATGTAGGAGAGACCTCACTAATCACCTGGGAAACCGTCTCAAGACCTACTTTGACGATTGGCAAACGAACTCGAGGGAACGAAGATCGTGACGAATATTGTACTCATCATTTCAATCACTCTTATTCGGTCGCCTCATCTACTTCTCGAAAGAGAATACGAAGAACCAAGAGTTGCTCGGCAGGATCTTTGCTATCAGAGCGTGATATCACTGATTTTGGAAAACATGAGGTTACTTCGTCGTCCATTCACGATCAGGATAATCAAATTTCTACTTTTCAAAGATCTCGTAGCTTTGAAGTCAGTTTGAAAAGTCGCAAAAAATCAATCAAGAGACCAGCTGATGTTTATATTCAACATCCCAATACCATCTAATCTGATGAACTTCATAAGCTTGTTGTGTACAATGTTTAAATTTTGACTGTCTGCGTTTTTATAAATTTTGTGAAAAAAAGTTGTATTTTTGGTTCTCTTGATGCTATTGCACATAAATAGCCCAGTGTGATTAGGATGAATAGGAATTGGTTAAAAAAAATCAAAGTATATTGTGACTGTCCTTATACCTTTCAGAAGCTTCCCCTGAGATTGAGCTCAGCAGGTGATCATTTTCGATGATCGGATAGCTTGACACCCGTGACCCATCAGATAACCCATCAATCATTTGTTCTTCTTGAATCAATTTTTCCAGGTAAAGCCCAAGAAAACGGATTCGCGATGCTCAAGAGACATCAGAGAACACAACAAGAAAAAAAATCTTCACCCGTAGGTGAATCCATTCTGACTACATGTGTCATCCTTGTGCAGGGGCCATGCTAATCTTCTCTGTATCGTTCCAATTTTAACGTATGGCACCGCCGAAGCGGGCCGGTAGTGCCCTGCCCTATTAGGTCTATATAGTGAAAGCTTGAGTGGAGAGTTCGAGCCACTAGGTCGACCACCTGAAATGCATGCTGGACAACGATCACCTCCAGGATTTCAGTCAAACATTGTTGATTGACAAAATTACACATCTTAACCCAAGTTGTGCATACGTGTCGTGTAACTCAGGAGTGCCTCATGTTGCAAATAATGATTTTAGGATAATGCAATTCGGGAACTTTGAAAGCTCGTCTGCTTGCCCTCGTAAGCTTTGAATCAGAGACAACAATACAAAAGGTGAATGCAGACTGCCATCAACCTGGCCCAATGCCACCCACGTTTGGATGGTTCCATGTTGACTAGGAACCATGTGGAGTGGATGAAGCGCCAGAGTTTTGGTAACTAGCATGATGCATCACCGAGACGACTCGATGAGCCGGATAGAGCCTGACACCTGTGGCTTGCTTTGAGCGCTCAAGATTTTCTTCGCAGTCCAAGGAAATAACGGTCAATCCTAACTTAACACAAGTCCCAATTCTCGCAGGGGCTTTCTTACCTTCGCAAGCACCCGAGCTCGCGAGGAAAAAGTGTCTGGCTATAGAGAGGGACTTAGTTAAGTTAGCTGTCAATCTGTGTTGATGATGGCACGTATGCAGTGAGCTTTGAGCCCCGGAGGTAGTCAAAGCTTTCCGATCTCGATCAAGAAACCGCTTCGCATGTACATACATACTTGACGAGCGGCTCGCAGCAATCGATTAATGGATCGCGAAATGACGTTCCCGAATCCCCGGTGTCTCAGTCAACTTTTTGAGATCAGAATTCGCCCTTTTAGATACGAAGCTGCAAGTTATACAAACTTCCGCCGTACAAAACCAAAAGCTCATTCGGGACGGCTCATTTGATTCCCCCCCATTCCTCATGTGATGCTAACTCGTTCATGAGACTCATGACCGTAGTGGCGCAATCAAAGATTATGTGATTGTGAATTGAAGGTTTTCGTACCATACAGTTCAAACGATGTGTTTCTAAGAAGTCCTTGGAGATGCCGTCCCCACGTGGTGGTTCAGAAAACTGTCGTTGAGGAAAATGACAGAAAATCAAGAGTTCACTTCACAAGTGCCATGAATAGCTTTTTTTACTTTGGCTTGATTTGTGGATCTTGAACTCTACCAGACACACACACAGTGGGTAGAGGCCTCTAGAGCGGCTGAGATATGCTGAGATGTTCTTTGATTTGATGTTGTTAAGTTCCAAAGCTACACCTTCCGTGTTATACTGAGGCTAAGGGTGTCCGGAGGTCTTCCCTACCTTTAGGTAATTTGTACCACCTCCACTGCTTTGTCCACTCAACGGGCTTCCCTTCGATCTCTCCTTCTACCGCCCTGTACCATTTTCGCTTAGACGCGCTAGTGATCTATTTATTTACACAAGCATCCTATATCCTAACTACCCTCTGGACCGGGGCCTGTTTAACCTCCAGCACCTTGCTCATCACCTTACACTCTGGTCAGTATTCGTAAATCGGCATCTCTTTCAGTCTCGGAACGTCATGCCATCTGCCGAGCTTCTTCGGATCGCACTAGAAAAATTATCATCAATACCAGAATCGGGAAACCCTTATGAATATGCGATTGAAATTTTGGAGAGGATGGTATATCCTAAGATCCATCCGACTATCCTTGGCTGTTTAATTTTTTTTGCATCAGTTCATGCCACCATCATCATTTCTTGTATAGCGGTGATTGCAATTCCAATAAAGGCTGGAAAAGAAGGAAGGAAAAAGAATCTTTGGATTTATCATAAGAGATATGTGAAAGAATTTGAAATGCCTTATTATCTACCAAACAGCTCCATGGGAGGTAAGTGATCTCACCTGAAAGTTTTTCGTCTATAGAGGTAGCAAACTTATCTTTGTTTTTCCTTTTTCAGTTGCGATCACACAATTTTTTTCTAGTTCATGTTTCATTGCCTTTATCTTCTTGGCCTATCATAGTTATCAGTCACCAGCTTTTCAAAGATCTTGTTATTTATTTGTTTGGTAAGTTTAAACTGAGTATTGAATAATGTTTCTACCATGTTATCACAGTTCTGATAGACAATGCATTTGAGATCCGCAGGTACGGATTTTGTTATCTTCCGGGGTATATCGGTCTTTATCTCACGGCATGGACTGCCTGTCTGACCTGGTACGTCTTAGCTTCGTTGTGATGATTGAATCTTCAGTAAGAGACTAGCTTTCAACATAGATTTTTTATGTTTTGCTATCAGTTTGACATCAAGAGGCCGAGACGGAAGGACGCGAGCAATATGTCAATACTTTTCGCCTAAACTTGTGAACTCGGTGGTGTTGATCATCCCGCTAGCAGTCACTATTTATTCAGTTGTGATCTGTGTCCTACTCAGTAAAGCGATTCGAACCTTCAATATAGCATATGACACCCTTCGCGAAGATCTTTTGGTGGCTTCCAAATCTTGGGTAAGCGCAACTCAAGATGGAGGAGTAGAACATCTCAGTGTCGTACTTTCGAATCTGCAAGATTTGGGACACGCGGTGGACAATTTAGAACGCAGCTGCAGTGATGCAGCCAGTGGGTGGATCTTTTGGGTCCTTTTGTTATTACTTGTACGTTATTTTTCGTCTTTTGATATTCTTCGGGCTCAGTACTCACAACCTCTGGCAACTGATCTTCTTGTGTTGAATTCTTACGAATTGTTCCCGCTTTCACAGTGCTATGCCATTGCAGTATCGGCGCTCCTTCGTTTACTCAGACAATGTATCGTTGCATCCTCGACCTGCACTTCCTCCGATACAAATACCTACGTGGCAAAAACTGTGATTCAGTCTCAAGCTAGTGAGCTCAAAATGAGAAGCTGCTTTAGTAAGTTTTACGCTCACTGTCATCCACCCGTCTCTTAATCGAATGGAGTGACAAATCACTGACATCTTTCCCTGACTCACTAAAGATTACATGGTCCGCCATTGCTCCTTTATGTTTTTGGCTATCCTGTATGACCTTGGTGTTGCTATTGTCTTACACACTACTAGCTCCCACCTGACCGAGTAAGCTCACAGCCCGACTATTCTTGCCCATTGTTCTAATTTTATTGATGACTTTACTATCGTCTAGTCCGACGTGGCGATCTATCTCTCTACTTATCTCGTTAGTCAGTGCCATGTTGGTCTCACCGGCGATGTTATTCCAAGCTGTCAGTCCCACTCTCAATAGCGCCCTTCGTACTGACCTATCTGGCTACAAGCTAGTTTGTTCACTCATAAGCATGTATCATCCTTTCTTCTGAAACACAGTGGAGAACTTTCACAGAACGCGACTCGGCACAGAATCAATCACAAACACCAACACAACCACCGACACATCTACCGACAATCAAAGTAGAGTCAAAGACAACGAAAAATGAACCACCCAAGACACATCGATCCTTAAGGATCTCTGAATGCATAAGCCGTGCAATATTAGGCGACCCAACAAAATTATTTCCACCGGCCAAACATGTTTGCGTCGAGCAAGTTACAACTCAGTGGACTGAAGACCCTCACGGTTCTAATGGCCAAATTGAAGAAATTCAAATCGTACTTCACTCACCAAAGCGTACAAGCAATGAACCCTAAATCGAGTCCTCAAATTGACATTCTTCTCTATACTTTGCAATCCAGCACAATCAGTCCCTTCATTTTTAATTCTTTCAATTTCATCTGTCAATCTTTTACCTAAAAACTTGTGACCAATCATCTTTGTTCTTCTTCATAAGACCTACAACAATCTGATCATCTACAAAATTCATCTCATCAAGACTTAAATCTTATTTTATTTTTAAATGATGAATTGAATTAATCTCAAAGAAATAGAATAGAAAAAATTGTAGTAAATACTTTGATTGATTTTATGTACAGAGTGTTTCGTAGTTTTTTTTTCTTCATATTTCTCATTTTTGGCAATGTAGAATTATTTAAATCAGTACAAAATGCAAATAAAAGTACTCAATCTATTTAAAATCAGTGTCTTGTCCTTCCTTGACATCAGTACCTGATGATTTGGAAAGATGCTTTGGGCAAGGAGCTATCCAAAGTGGGCCCTAACATTTTCTTGGTATAGCTTTTGCCACAACCTAATGGGATCAACAACATACACCCCGACCATTCTTCAGGCTCATGTCATCTTGCTCAGCCTTTGTCTTGTTTGTACAAACGTGGATCTTGATTCAATCTGATTCCTTTTTGAAATCCTAACTCAAACAAAGTCAAACAAATTTGAGCAGACACAGGGTTGTTGTGATGACGTTGGTTCAACCAAGATCTCATTGCGCTTGAGCACTGCCTCAAGCATGCAAAAAAACTACTTGGACGAGACTTTTATTGTTGTGATTATTTTCCATCTGTTGGAGGTCGCTGATTTGATCAATGGTTATGGATAAAAAGTGAAGTTATCCTTGTCAAATACGTAATTTGTTTTAGCTCGGAATGTAAGAAGTAAAGAACAAGATGAGAAATAACACAAGAAAGGGATACTGATAGCGAGCATGGACACAGTTGCAGGTAGGCTTCTCCTTGTTGTACGACGATGCTGAGCTGATATTCGATAAGATGCTTAGGTCAATAGTCACTTCAATTGTTCTCAACATCGAATACTGAAGGTCATGGAAGAAGTGCTACTTGCCAAAGAGGCAAGCATCCCAATTCGGTCATCAGATCATCTCACGCATGATCATTTGTGATGAGATCGCGAAGCAGAAATTTGTCCATCCACAAGTTAGAGCCACTGCCCTGAAGGTGAAGGGCCACTGATCTGGGCATCCGCACGCATTGCTCATCGAAGATAGGAGAATCATATGAAATCGTGACTGATCGTGAGTGCACAAGTGAGAGGATGCTGGTCTGTATAAAGTGACTCAAACTATCACGCTCATCATTCCAGGTATCTTATTCACACCTTGTCTTCGACGTACTATGAAAGTCCTCCACACGTGTGCCTTTAGTGTGAAGCGGCAATCATGTAGGTCTTATGAGTACATAATTTATTTCAAGTGAGACTGAAGCTCAAGAATCAGTGAGAAGATGATAGAGACTTGAACTGTTGGTGTCGATAGAAATCGTTGCGGATGGCTCGAACAGCCTTCAGAGGATTTGAAGGAATTCTTTGTGTGAAAATGTTCAATGATCTGGGTTAGGGTTAAGATACAGAATCAGATGAAGATCACCTGACTACGCCAGAAAGTTCAACTGACTTGTCACTTGATCAGAATTTTGAATTGCAAAAAAGTTTTCAAAAACCAACCACTTCCAAGTTCAACAACATCATTTCAACTTTAACAATTCCTTTCACTAACAAACTCAGCAGAATAGAAAACTGATCAAAAATGAAAGATAAACAATCAAATGAAAACACATTAAAAAGAAAATCAATTCAATCTTCATCATCATCCATCAATAAAAGTTCAGAAACTATAAAAAGAACTAAAACTTCATCAAAATCAAAACCAAAACTTCAAGCTTCTTTAAAAGGTGATACGATTCCATTAGGAAAGTTTTTAGCAAGTAATGGTAAGCAAATTCTTTCTATGATTTCCCTTCAATCATCCCACACTTTTTCTTCCCTTCTGACTTATGTAATCAATGTGTTTCTTTTCGATTTGGAAAACAGATAAAGCCACTCGTGATCGAGCAGTAACTGCTCTACGTACCTTTATCTCTAATTCAGATCAAACCCCAGACGAGGTGTTCTCAAAAGTCGAATTGAAAGATGAAGATTGGAGCTCCTCAAACACCTCATCAATCGATTCACGTTTAGACACATTATCCATGGCCAAGCTTTACAAAGGATTATTTTACTGTTATTGGATGTCAGACAAACCGTTGATCCAACAACAACTAGCCAACGAGTTATCCGATCTATGTTTAGTATACAGACCGAATCCATTAAGCACCACATCTAAATCTTTAGCTCAACTTCAAATCACGAAAGGTGGATTACAATTCTGGAAAGGCTTTTGGGTAGCTATCAGAGCTGAATGGCATGGCATCGATCGTCATAGGATCGATAAGTATCTTTTACTTTGTAGAAGGTTTCTGGGATCGGGTTTAAGGTTACTTCAAAGGGTAGATTGGAATAAGAAAGCGATTGAAGAATGGTCTGAAATCCTTCAAGAAACCGTTCTTAAGTTCGTTTTTCTCTATCCTTCATCATCATCAAAAAACATTCCACTTGATTTTTTTTGGAGATCTTACTTACCAAGGTTTCGGTTTGCCTTTAGTGTGACGGATCCTACGAATCCAATGTCATTAGCCTATCATTTCTGTGATATATTCCTAGAAGAACTCGACAAAACACTTCAACCAGTTGCTTCTTCTTCAAATGAATCTGAACCCGAAGTAGAAATCTTACCAGCCCCGATCAATTCATTACTCACACCTTTCTTTCACGGTTTATCAAAAGCAAGACCAGGAATCGCAATCTTTCAAAAAATCATGGAAACAATCTTAATTCCATTATTCGAAAATTTCGAAGCTCATACTTCATCACTTGATGAACCTTATATTCCTTCAAGCTCAACAATCACAATCTTTGATTCATTTTCCAACAAGTTATCTCTTTCATCAAATCAAACTTCATCTGTGGTTGATCTTAAATTAATTAGATCTCAAGTATTGAAAAGTATTTTCCAAGCTGGTGCTCAAAAAGATTGTTTGGAAGTTAATCGAAAGAAACTTTATGCATTTTGGGCTTCAAAAGGTGGTACAAATGAAGATGAAGATTGATTCCTTTCTTTGATTTCTTGGTTTTCAGACTTCTAAGACAAACTAGATGTAATTTGTTTTGGATTTGTTCTGATTGATTGATCGAATTCAAATCTCTTAACTTATGATGCCCTTTGAGATGAATTATAAAGCTTTCCACTGATTATCAGACCTAAGAGCACATGTAGAATTACAAAGTGAATCCTAAATGACAAACTAAAAAAACCTATTTACATATATTACAAATACCCAAATATGAAATCTAGCGTTCTAGCATGTCATGCATAAGGTCTATCTGAGACCCGAAAAGATTAGTCAATCACGAGGTGAATAATGATAATGTTGATGAGAAAGAAACTGTTTTATATTAATCGATTCACTGATTTGTATTTAAAATTATTGTCTCTCTATACATAATCATTATGAGAAGATTCAAAAAACCAAATAAGAAACTATAAACACCACTTTGTCTACTTTTCCAAACTAACTGAGATAAGAGATCGGATGGTTCAGTCGATCACCTTGATTTATATCAAATTCTATTATTGGAATCCAGTCATTCACTTTGGGATTAGCGTTTGATCTACCTAATGATCCAAAAGTTGAACAAGCAACATCAAGATTAGCGACTGAATTTGATTTTTTTTGTGAACCGGATTAGATATTTTCTCACCCACGTACCATCGCATCAATCGCATTTAACATAGGCTCAAATATAGGGTCAAACACTTGTCTCATGATCACAGCCACTTCACTCGTAAAGCCTTTCACATGTTCTTTATCTTTATGTTTTCTTAATCCAGATATAATCAATTCAAAGAGCATGTTTTCAACACTCATGCCTGTGGAAAGAAAACATAAGATCATCAGAAAGAAATCACAAAAAACCCACGTGAAGAATTTAGTTTACCTGCATCCTTTGGATTTGTATCCGCTCTACATAAACCTAATGAAACGAATGTAGCTTTACGTTGTGATTCAGGAGAGGTGAAGACGGCTATGTCTTCCTCTAATTTGATCAATCGATTGAGTGGTGCAAATAGTTTAGATGCCACTGGGATTGAAAGAGGTTGAGAAGTTTCAGGATGGTTTGAAGCATTCCTAAGGCTGGATTGATCAGGCCGTGAACCGGGAGTATGATGAACCTCAACAGGTGCTGGACTGGTTCGATGTGTCATGAATGATAACTTTTGTTTCAATTCAGCATCATCGGTTAGGATTGATCTCGGTGGATTTAGTCGGAAAGATGATTGAAACTCTTGTAATCGTCTCTCGAGATATCCTTCCAGCTCCTCGCGTATCATTTCATTTGGTTGATTAAGGATGGAGATCTCAGATTCTAGATAATACATGAGGTCCGATTGGATCGAGTCCTTTAGATCTTCTTCAAAGCTTGCTGTCATCACATTCGCAACCTCTTCCTCGATCAACGGGCGGAGGTATTTAAGATCATCAAGGTTGAGATTCTGATTACACGATGGGTTTTGAGCACCTCTTTCGGAAGTGAGTTTTTGATCCTTTGCAGCTTGAGATTCGGATACAATCTTCTTTTCCAAGCCGTGTCTCAATTCTTCCAACTTGCTATCAAATTTATGATGAGTTGATTCAAGATCTTGTTTAAATTGAGATACTTGAGCTTTCATATCTTCTCTCATTGACCTCAGATCACATCTTTCAAGATCGAAAAGTCTTTTATCTACATGCTCATGAAGACGAATCATTTGTTGCTTCGCGTAGTCTTGAGCTGTGGCCAACATTTGATCACCTCTTTCGGAAGTGAGTTTTT
>KZ140625.1:7921-20269 GCA_002157035.1 Melampsora medusae f. sp. deltoidis
CCAATACCACTGACATCGGCTTATAAATTTGCCTCGGAGCGCAAGACCGATACCTGCGCTGTGGCTGACGATGATGCATTGAGTTTTACACCGCGTCGACGGCCAAGAGGAGGTTCAGACTCCCGCTCAAATTCGCCGTCTCCCGGGACTATGGCCGGAGGTTCTGCAAAACTTGGCAACAGTGGTCTACGCACCGTCACTCCGACTCCACCACCTGGCTTTCGACTTTCAACTGACTCCTCAGCGTCATCACCAGATACGTCAGTCTCTGGTGCGGCTCCTTCTGGTTCCTTGAAGGCCACATCCAAAAGCTTGATTGGGTTCAATGCCGCGTCAGCTGCAGCGATCGTCACTCCACCTGTCCTGTTAACCCCAACAGTCGAGACCTTACCAATTTCCAAGGAAGGCAAGATCCTTGACAATCATGAAGACCTCTTTGACCGTCGTCGGGAAGAGGCTGGTTATGGCTTGCCTGAGGTCGATACACCCGAAGAACACTTCCGTCCGCTCAGGGAGCTCACTGCACCTACCTCAGCAAGAGCGCGGACAGTCTCAGATGAAGTCCTTCAAGGTCAATATGTATCTCAGTTGAAGTCATATGCATTGTGGTAGTACATTCTCTTTTTGCAATTTATCTTTGCACTGTATATTATTTTCTTTGCCTTGTCTCTTCTTTTGTATAATTCAAATGTTGTGATTCTTTTTTGTGATTCAAAAATCAAGAAGGTGCTCACTATCTTGTGGGCTATGAGGTGATTTCGCTAATGAACTTGCAATGTAAATCAATCAACAATATTGTGAACAACTATTTGTATGAAAATATGAAAAGCCAATTGAATTTATGCGCATAAAAGCAGTTCATCCCACCGTAGAATGAATCATACATTATGAGGCATCCGTCCCCAGACTCACAGTCCAATGGCTCAAAGTCCACTGAGATCCAAGACCAGAACCTCAACCTTTTTGCTTTGAATGTAATCCCAGCAAATTCGCGAGGACTAATGACTGTGAAAAGTCATCTCTGACAGAGCTGTTGTTTTTTTACCTACGAACACCATGTATATACAAACTGCACATTCATGAAGTCGAGTCGACCAGAACTCATTGCAAACCTGCTAGTGATCATACCAAATTTTGTAAGGATTATTCCATGAGAATTTGGGAATTTTTCTGAATATCTTCTTCGAGCGATAGACTTATCATCTTTTCAGCTTACTTCTTTTGTGAGTTGGGCAAGGAACAATTTAATTCAGTGATTGTAAAGTCTGAAACGCAGTGTGCCACTTCACCCAAAGCTATCCTCTTATAACCATCAATAAGATGTTTTAAAGTCCAAACAAATATCTCTTCATTTTGTCACATATCCACCATAAGACCTACTCAATCCTCATCAAAAAAAGAACTTGATTTACACAAAAAGATTCGTTAAACATTAACTATCTATGATCATATACAATTCAATTAACCCGAGCTTCTTCCAAGTTTATCTAAAGCTCGGGTACCCTGTTCTTCCCACTCTTATCGTGTGACCCTATTAAGTTCCAAAAAACATCAACAAAGGTGCTTGCCATGTACAAGGTAGTAGGAGAAAATCCACGTACCAGAACGATTCACGATCTTTCAAGATATCGGCTAAGACTGCTCCACCTAGAAAAACCATGTGTTTACGACGTGGAGGATTTTCAATACGGATTTTGAATTTCTAATCAAAACAGTTCCACATCAACACCTTATTCAATTATCATACATTGGCACATAGGGATTACAGAGGTGATACTAACGCTTAGTCGGTCAGTATCTCCTCCTAGGACCCGAGTAAGATAAAGTTGTTTCATTTCTTTCTCTAGTCGACTAGGTAGACCTGGGTACATGCTAGATCCACCCGAGAGGACAATGTGTTTGTAGAGTTCGGGACGGATTTCGAGCGCTGCGGTTTGGATCGTATTGAACAAGAGCTCTAGAAGATCATCGGCAGAGGTAGAGTATGTTAGTCATTGAAATGTTCTAGGTTCTGCCATGTGAGAAAGACAATGTACCGGCTACACCAGCAGACTCAACGTCCACCAGATGAGGTTGAAACATGCACTCAGGCACCCCGAAACGTTCTTGACCTACTTTGATCACCCTACCGCCAGATGTCCGAAAGATTAGAACAGGATTGAGAGAAAGAAACTTACTGTGTAATTTTCGACCAAGACAGTCGTTTCTTCTGATAGTTTGTTGTCAAGATCAAGATCATATCTACCAAAGAAAAATGTACCGAATTCTTGAACTTTTGCCATATTCTTCAAGTTTTGTTACATATTTAATGAAGAGAACTTACGAGACGTAGCATAATTTTTCTTTGATTTGACGTACTGTTTCAAAATCAGCAGTACGATTGAAAGCATAACCTCTCATCAAGAGTAGTTTGATAAGATATCTGATGATCGGATGCAGGAAAATCGAACAAGAAGAATAGTCAATTAGCTATACAGGATCGTGATAGTTAGTGTGGATAATGTGCCTACCGTAAAACTTCAATCAGTTTTTTTTTGAAATCGCATTCAAATAGATCAAAATAAACAAACCTTGAGCATAAAGTGTCAGAACAGCTTGAATAGCCACATAAACCCCACCAAACTGATAATTTTCAAAGATCACCTCACACATCTTTTCACGATTCTTAGTAGGATTCATAGGAGGTTCAGTTAAAAGCACTTTACGATCTTGAGTGTTAACTTTCAGTTTTTCTTGAAATGTATAATCCCAAAGTAACATCATATCATCCCAATTCTTGACGATTCCATGTTCCATTGGTTGTGTGATTTGTAAATAATTTCGATGTTCTGAAGCTTGGTCTCCTATCATCACTTCATTTAGTGTGATTGGTGTTGATCCTCCTAAGGTACTTGATCTTTCTTCGGTACGTAGGATCGGTCTACCGATCAAGGATGGGAAAGAATGGGCAGGAAAATCTGGTCAAAAGAATTAGAACGATTTAAATTCAATGGCTTTGCTTCAAGATGACAGATTGTTTTACAAAGACTCACTTGAGCCTGCAAAGCCACATTTGACAAAACCAGTACCTGAGTAAAAGGAATTGAAGGAAAAGATTAGATTGAAGATTAAGATATGATTAGTTATCGGTTATACTGACCATTATCGACTACCAATGGGTTCTCAAAGTTGGCCATCTTTTTGAGTTTTTGATTGAAATGAAGATGATGATATCTAATTTGATGCTGAGTTGGTGATGATCGGTTTAGAGTGATCAGACGAGTCAATCAATTTGATAACGTCATTTTTGTAATTCAAAACACAGTTCTCTACATTCATACATATGTAGTCTGATTCTGTTTTCTCGAAAACTACAGTTTCAGATAAAATGTATTTTAAAACAACATTTTCAATTTTTTGAATTTCTTCAATCGATCAACCACTTCAGCATTCGTTCATTCGATTCAACAAATCATCATGGTACATCCAACATTCGAATCAATCATTTCGTTTAATCATTTCCAGCTGGTGTAGATCTAGCTGATGCAGCTTCAAGTATCCGTCTAAACTTAGCAGCAATATTAGATCCAAGTTCAATAGGAATCGGTGATTTATTAGAAATCGTACCATTACTTAATCCTGTGGCTTCAACTGCTGAACATTCTTTTGCTACTCCTGATCGATGGGATAATGAACCTGGATTTCTTTTTATTGTTAGACATCACACTTTGGTTTGTCAACAAGGATTGCAGGTTAGTAGTTTGATAATAGAATTCCAGAGAATATTCATTTCATCACTAATTGATATTTCACTTTCTTTGGTGGTGTTCTGTAGATTTCAATTCCTATAAGCATTGCCAAGGCATTTGATCTGGAAAAATACAACAGAAATGAAGTCTTAATCAGAAAGGTCAGACTTAACAACAACTTTTCTCTGAAAGTATGTCTGGCTGTTTCTCAGACTGAATCTTTGTTTGAATCACAGGTTCCAAGTCCTACTCCTTCAGCATATTGTGCGGATCACGTCGAATTGGTCTTTCGAGATCAATACATTGGCAGAGGGGAAATGTGTAAGTAATCAAAGCCTTCATCCTCAGTATAGATAGCTAATGATTTGCCTTCACTCACTTACAGGGAGAATGACCATGATGTTGAACGAAAGCGTAGCATGGGTCGGTCGAGATGTGAGCTTAGCCATGAAGATCAAGACAAAAGTGGCAAGAGTGTATGTTAAAGGAAATAGGGTCAGCGTCATACAGTCGACTTGAATCACTCTACATTGGTCAGTGATTCGACCTCATAATCTATTTTCTTGACTCTCCTTCATCAGGTCTTGGCTGGTTATATCACTCCGTTCACCAAGATTATATTTCGATCGGAAAGTGCCAAATGTACAGAAAATCATCCATCAATTTTCGACGCTTCTTATCTTCTGAAAATTAGAGTGTGCTGACTTTTGGAATGTGACCCCGCCGCTTCGATACTATAGATTATCTTTACATTCAGATGAGTTCAGAGATGTGGAACTTTGGAGAGGATGGATCCCTTTACCATGAAAAGGCAATACTCTTTCTTTCCTCCAGAACACGCACCTTGTTAGTTTGATATTGTTTTTGTAGCCAAAGATAATGAGTTCAAGAAGACTTGTATGCTGATGAACATCTCTGATTTTTAACTTCCTTCATCACTAATCAAACTACATCATTCTACTCCTTTTCCATTGAATGTGGTAAACCAAACGATTTGGGCTGGTTCTTTGGGTTCCCTTAGGTGATTATCCAATGATTCATTGTCTGGGGGGATTTTACTTCTTAATATTCTTCGAGGTCGTAATCTACATTATGAACAACGCCTTCAAATGTTTTTTTTAAATCGTTCTTATCATGCAATGTATATCTGATTTGCAGCTGAAGTGGAAACTTTAGAAAAAAGTCTACATGATTGAGTGTGAGAGTCACGCTCAGGACGCTCAAGTGTCAATTTGATTGATGAACAGCGCGCCACCGTCCACCTGAAATCCATCATGCAAGTCTCAGTGGAAATCCATACGTCCATTTCTCTCCAATCAAACAAATTTAAGTAATCCCTTTCTTACCTTTCATCTTTAAGATACAAAAGAATCCAAGATGATGATTAATTGAATGTGAATGTATCCAAAGGATCAATTTCATCTAAAATTTTATATGCTCAAATTTTCAATTTGAGTATTGAAAGAACATTCTAATTCCAAACTTTCCTTCCTTGCCTCAAAATTTCAATCTCATTTGAAAGACTTAGAAAACTCATCACTTCAAACAATCAACAACATGAGTATTTTTTCACTATCTCTGGAATATGATTTGAAGAAATATTGAAATGAACACTCCAAATAAGCATGATGATATGAACTATTCATCCTTTTTGAATCCTCTTGTAAATTTTGTTTTGTTTTAATGCCTTAAGATATACCCTTATTCAACTGCTGCAAATTTGACAGGCAATCCATATACTACTGGAGCAGCACCTATGTAAATCGCAAGACAACCTGTGTCAACTTCAGACGGCTTGATAGATGCATGCAGTTACAAAAAATGTGACATACCATTTAGGTAGCGAAGTTTGCAAATTGTTCTTGCTTCAGCAAGAGCCTGAGTAATTGAGACAGGATTGTAGCAATGATCATCAGATGGAAAGATTCCAGTCCTCTTGAAGAGATCCATAGCCAATTGGTCAATGTCTTTGTCTGTCACATCCCAAAGATTTGCAAGTAGCGATGGACTAATTGAAAGGTGTCAAGGAGCATAGAGAGTTAAGAATGAACATCAAGAAATTTGAATGATCACATACACCAATCTTGAGAATAACTTACCACCCTGCAAGCATATATGCATATGGTGTTCCTGTTGTATCAAAGCGGCCATGATCGGAAAGTGTACCAGAGGAGCAACCCCACAACATTGTCACAGCACATTGTGGCAGGAGCATGATGTCATTCAATTGAAGATACTGCTCTCCACCACCATGTCCAAAATATCTGGAACAAATAAATGGATATAGATGAGTTGCTTTGCTGTTTACCAGATACGATCAACCATGCACACAGAACACAAAGAGGAATGTAATATACAGCACCAATTCAGAAGATGTCAGAGCCTGCCTCACTTCGTCATTTGTTGGAGCTTGATTCTTGAATCCATGCCAGCTCGAGTTACTTTCAAGCCAAGATTCAAACTGAGCCTGAGTGCTGATCAAATCAGCACTGGGATTCAAGATATATGTAGTGTTAAAAGTATTGATTGTGACGCCTGACTGTGAGGACTTGGAAAGTTCAGTTCGAGTGAATGTTGGGTACAAAGTGTCCGAGTCTATTGCAAGCAAGCGGTCTCTTAGAAAACTCAAGGAGGGAATTCGACTTATTGAATGCCCTTTCAAATGTGGAAGGACTTCCCAAGGAAACCCCTGTAGATTTCTGTCTAAAATCAAAAAAAGGTGTTGTTCTGAGCTAAATTCTTTTGGGCAAGGCTTCAACATCTCTTTCTGAACCTCTCGTAGTTGAAGAAGAACCTGTTGATATGAAAAACACTGATCTGCATCAACACCATCCCTTAAAACTACAGCCTGTTGGATTTGATGATATGCCCTTCCAAAGCTGATTAGGTCTATAAGATCTTCATCTGGGCAGTCCAACGGAAGTGAGGTGAATGCATTGTAGACATGGTTATTGAATGCACCAGACTGAGTTGTTTGACCTTTCAAGCAGACCGGAATTCCATGAAAGATTTTTTCCAGTGCAATGTGGAGTGCTTTTGGCTTGGTGACAATGTTTGAAGAACGTAAAAATCCCTGTAAAATTGGTGTGAGTAGTCAAACTTTGGTATTCCATGAGATAAAGTCTTCAGCAATACTGACTTTAAATCCTCCTAACCATTGATTTTCGATATTTTCTATGAGTCTTTGCATTTTCCAGTCTAGCACTCTGTGCTCTTCCCACCAAGTTTCCTTTTCAGTCTTCCCAGAAACATGTTTTGCTTGTTGTGTGGTAGCATTGGTGGAGCTGATGATACTCTTAAGTTCTTGAAGGGCATGTGACAACTCAAATGAAACAAAGTCCCCCTTCCTATCTTTCTGTCGTGTAATCGGTAGCTTGACAACTAGAGGATCTGTTGAACAGTGATGCTGGACAAGAAAGAGACTGTCTGAATCTTGTGACATATGTAATGACACAACCCGCCAGTTACTTGGCATATTCAAAATTGGCCGATAATCTGCTGGATTTTCAGCATCTAACATATGATGATATCGTACTTTGAGCCAGTACTGTTGTTCAGCTGAAGGCAAGGCTGAGCCAGCTGTAATGAAGTCGGCCTTTAGTGCACTTGTAGAATCCAATGGCCATGTTCTCTTTGGTAGTCCGGATAGGTTGAGTTTGATATTCACAATATCCAGCATCTTCCTGCGTAGTGTTATACTAGAGACAAAGTCTATGTGGAGATCCATTAGAAGCTATACTGGAGGTTAACAAATGAAATATATAACAAACCCATCAAAGCAGCAACTTCACCACCAGAATCAGGCGTGTCTGAGACAAGGACACACCTGATGAACTTCAGATTCATCAAAGTATACAAAGTCTCCTCAAGTATCCAAACATGTGCACACTCAATAGTGCGCTTGTCAAGTGTTTCCTCAATAACATTGATTGCCTGTGAGATATAGGAAATTTCCATGTTCTTCACATCAGTTTTGGTACCTGCCAAACTGTATGAGGGGATTGCTACCACTGGAAAATCAGAGCAATTTAATGTTTTGATTCAATCTCAGCACATGATACAAGTTGAATGATATTTTTTTGAATATCAGACCAAATCCGGGGAGTTCAAAGTAGATGAGATGCAAGCCTTTTATCAGACGTACCTTTCTGACATCTATTGGAATTGTCTAAGGCTTCTGCAGTAGTAGCCAGTTTGAACCAAGCAAATTCAATCTGCTTGTTTTCTGGTCCATCACAATTTACAGAGAGCTGTGCTTGTGGTGATGCATAACGATTTTTCAAATGGCTAGTAAGATCATTGATAAAATTGAGATCCCCTGCTTTTCGAACTAGATGTATGACAGATTGACACAATCCTATCCACCCAGCCCTCACAGGACAGCTACCTCGTTCATAGGCTTTGGTGATTTTGATAATCTTCATTATATATGTCTGTGCGTGTAAAGCAGCATCTGATCTTTGATTTGGAAGTGAACGTGCATAGATGAGAAGAGTCCGCCGAGCGTGATGCATCAAGAGATCAATAGCTGATGATTTTCCAGATTGTGTTTGACAGTCCATAAACGATAAGGTCGCAGAACTTTGAAGCTGGAACAATACCTCGGGATCTATCATAGCAGAATCCTCAAATTAATTTCAAGCATCAAAATGAAGTAATACTGGGTAGAGGTATAAGGTTTAAGAAGTTGAGCTGTCTGAGTTGCAAACCTACATACCTAATAAGTATCCAAATGTAGTGCAAGCTGTGAAGACTGTGGTATAGCAGGATTGGGCTGCAGCCGATATTCGCAACCAGAATCTGGTTCCAACTTCTGTGGGTTCATGGTGATCAAGAAATCTATACCATTGATGTAGAGACATTGGTGAGGTCATTGCCTTGATGCAGAGTTGTGCTCGCATTCCAATACACTTTCTGAGGTACGAGGGCTGGGAACTCTTTAAAGCTTGCTGTGACAGGGATCTAGGTGGATCCGAGCTGGCATTGAGAAAGGCTTGGAATCCTTGAGCTATTGAATTTGCTATTAAAGACATTGTTTCCAGATTTATTGTTGAATTTTGATCGAGGTTTGAAAAATCAAATCCTAGCACTATAGAATAATCCACCCATGAATCATACAAGATGGGATCAACAGTTGCTGGTTTTGGTTTGATAGCCAGTGGTATCGAAATAGGATTCTCAGAAATTAAAGATTGTAAATTTGTATGAGACACAGTTAACAGGTGTAGAGCTGCATTGTACTAAGACCAACAAAGGATCAGTCTTGACGGTCACAATGATTATGTTTATTGTTGGGGTCTTACCAGTTGAAGCCCAAGTGCATGATTTACCAAAGCCAAGCCTGCCCTTTCGACATCAAGAATACTGCTTTTTGGTAGCCCTCCACTACTGATTGATTTACGCAATGCATAAATTTCCATTGAACATTCATCTATCACTTGCAAAACCTCTGGAACACTATAGTTTTTGAATTCTCTATTGGTTGGATGAGTCTTGTGTTGTGATTCAATGGGTACATAAACCCCGTTTAGATTCAATTGTTTTTCTACCTTCCAGCCACATTTATGTATCTCGGCTAGCTGGGTAAGATGAAGGTTGACTGCCTCCATAGCAATTTTACTCTGAATGCTGAGAATGGTTGTTTCACATTGGTGGGCATCTAGAGTTCTGGATTTCAGCCAATGATCTGATACAATGTTCTTTGATGGTACTTCATTTTTTTGGTGTCCATTGATATCTATTTGTTGGATACGCTCTGTCAAGCCTGAGACATCATCATATATTTTTGGTAGCCGCTTTGAACCTATAGATATGGGGTTGCATGGTGAGGTGCTCTTTGACCTTAAGGAGTATGAGTGTTTGTATGGTGCTGTGTTCGTTGACCCCAAGGAGCCAGGATTCTCAGAGCTTTTGTACTGCGAGACGGATAAGTCATTCGATGCTGGTGGAGATGCGCTGGCTTCAAGGTCTTCAACATCCTTCTTCGGGGATATGTCGTGCATTCTTCTTGTACAAGATTTTTTGTATCCGTATTGAGTGATGTGTAGTATGAGGTAATTTGAATGATGAAAGATATGAACAGCATCAAGTGCAAGTCCTGAGAGTAGATATATCAATCAAAAACACAAAGGCGAACACCCAGAAGGGGCTAGAAGATGAGCTGTCCTGGGTGCGTTAGTGCGTGCAGGCACACTCAAGTGTGCACCCATCCCCTCCCTGGAGATATCCTTTCCGTCGAGATTGTCAGCAAGCTGGAAGATGATCATGTATTTCATTATTTGATGATTCCTCATTTCTCATCCTCAAACTTTCATCTCATTTCTGATTCCAATGTTCCATTTATGGCCAGTGAATGTTTGTTTCATTGAAAAATATACATCGTTCAATCAACTATGTGGAGTTTTACTACCACAAAACTTTCATATGACATCACACGTTCATGACATCCAATTTTGATCAAATGGTGACACAACACAGCTTTTCATGAAAGCCTCCTCACATGAGCTACATCTCATTAACGGGAACATCTCTCTGATCATCATGGCCTTTGTTGATGGTGATCACTTGATCAATCTGGAATTGGTCAAAGGGACTGGATTTCAAATAATAAAACCACTGCAGTTGATTCGCCACAAATAATAGTTGAAGATTGAGTGTATATATGTTCAACTGATTCCTGAAAATGATGTCTGATGAACACTGGACAATGTTTGAGATCCTTTTAATACGCTTTTCATAAATTATAAATGTGGATGAATTATTCAAACATTTTCTTCTCACATATTTCATGTGAATGATTTGTCCAAAAAAATTGAAACATCCTTTTAAGTGATAATCAGGCACAAGATAGTTCATTACCAGATGAGATTGTCACACCCCATGATTGTAATACCTCATTGAAAACATGACCAATATAAAATGTGCAATGCACAGTCAAAATACCCTAAAGCCAAAAACAATAGCTTCTATTAGATGGATATTAGACAACAAGTATATTTTTTATTTCTGTTGTTGCTGCACATCATATTGTCGGCGCTTGTTGGTATCAAGCAAGACATCACGAGCCTCAGTTAACTACAAACCATGGTTATATTAGCACCAATCTCAACCTCCAGGATAGTATAAACAAGTACCAACAAACCTGGACCATTTCTGCATGGCTATTGTCAATCCGTTTGTCAGGGTGGGCAATCAGGGCACGTTTTAAGAACGCGGCGCGGATCTCCCCATTGGTTGCATCTGGATGTATTTGGAGCAGCTGTAAATTTTATAAGTACTAGTACATCTAAGAAATCTTTCTTGGGCATATATGTACTACAAGCAGTAGTGATGAGCTTACTTGGTAATGATTCAATTCCGGAAGCCGGGCCTCACGTTCCTCTTTAATAACCTCATACAGCTTTCTTCAATGCACAATCCACAAGTTTCAAACTATCAGTTTAACTTTTAGCCTGAAAACCAATGTGTAGTACTCTGATACGTACCTGATCTTGATATTACCATCATTCAGAAGAAGGGCCAAATTCAAATTTGCAAAGGCTTGCTCCACATCTTGCTTCACGTATGCCATCAGACCAGTGATCCACAGGCGATCTTCATTTGTTATAGACGGCACCTGGGGATTGTTCGACACCTTTAACGCATTCCTGAATGATTGATGCAGAGTGTTCAGCTGGAATATTGCTATCAGTCATCAAAACGTCTCAGAGAGAAACCTACCCTATCTCTGCCTGAGCCTCAGTCAAATCCCCCAATTGCAGAAGTGCTTCAGTCTTCCAATACGACCAAATCGCAGGTAACTCCCCACTAGCCATTTGAAAGTTCTGACTACGTTTGCTCTGAACCTTGAGTATCTCGTCAAGCACATCTGTCCACTTCTCACAACTTTGATTTTGTTGTATATCGCTGATGCTTTGGCATAGATCTTTGGCTAAATTGAAGGATTTCGAGATCTTACCCCAAAGAGGATGAGAAAATGTTACACTGACAGGACTCTTCTTATTCCAACAAAGCTCTAGTACCTCCAAAGATTGATGTGGCTGAAGCATTGCCAGGAAACAATTGGAAAGTAGTAAAACAGTGTTTAAATGAGAAGAGGTCAACTCCGGAGTTGAATCCATGATTTGAGAGAACTTGCGTTGAGCAGTGTCATAATCAGCTGCATTGAAAGCCATCAACCCTTCGTAAGCAAGCTGTTCGTGTCCTTCCCGAAAGAATTGCTCGCCATGGCTGATAATTTGCTGAGTATGATGTTGACTGGCCATTTTATGAGGTTGGATGTGTGAGAGTTATGGTAAAGTGAGTGCATGGGCAAACAATCATAAGACTGATGTAGAGGGGACATTTGTCAATACAATCTACAAAGAGAAATTTCTATGTATGCCTCCTTCATCAACTTACGTATGCATAGATAGATAACTCTGTGAATCTTCTGGGAACTTCCCACCCGCACTTTCACCACTCAATCAAATTTCACCACTGGCAAAAATTGTTGAACGTCATAACATGTTTACATACAGTCGAATGCAAAAGTGACGAAATCTGGGTCCAAACATTTTGGCCAGGTGGACCGTGCCCGTGGCGTCTGTAAGCGCATATGCTGAGCCACATATGGCCAGTA
>KZ140704.1:2204-12971 GCA_002157035.1 Melampsora medusae f. sp. deltoidis
TTTTTGAAACATTGGACTCTTCTTTGAAGCGAATAGAGAGGTTAAGAGATATAGAGAAAATTTTATCTGAACGAAACAGGATGGAGGATACGAAAGTGAGAGTTTCAATTGGACATTTGTGCAAAGATAAATACAACAACCACATTTCTGTAGCTCAACTCATGGGAAGACTTTGAAGCATTCTGAATATTCGAGGTGTTGAGGTGTCTTCGGATGGCGGCACGGTGTGTAGGGAAAAGACCCGATATTACAAGCAAAATGCTCGGATCCCACCCCGCCCTGTACCCCGCCCGAGGCCGTCAGCCGAGGCTCGCGCAAACCCCGGGTCTCACAGGCTGAGCCAAACGTGCTGGCAGTCTTGCTGGGATCAAGAATCAAGATCATCACTGTCATGATACATACGACCTCTTCACGTCCTATGTCATTGAACCCCCTTTTGTGGATCATTTTGGTAACAGTCAAGGAATCCTAGATGAAAGGATGCATATCGGAATATTGGATGCAACTTGTGAGTTTAAACTCAAGGGTTAGCAAGGAAGCATTCGGTACTTCAGTGGTAAGCGTGTCTGGGGGTTGATGTAAGTCATAGGGTTTTTGACTCAAGTGAGCAATCCTGATAATTACTTTCGTCAGACAAACATCTTCCACACCAGTTGCCGAATGAAGCGATTATGATCTTACTCCCTCATTTGGGTTTTCCTGAGGAGATGAAGTGGGCAGATCCTAACTCGAACAGCCTTCGTTCGATACTGATGACTTCGATGTCCCTTCAAGGTTGCAAATGCAGAAGACCCATCTCCCTTTCGGCGATAGGGTTCCAACGAAAGACTACTCCCCTCTTCCGAACTTGACGCAATACTAAGCGCAAAGTTCCCTCCTCTGGAGCTTGTGCTGCATATTGCATCGCACATCCGAAGCTATAAAACCTCATGTATGTTCATCATAAGCCTTCGCTCTCTTCACTTCATCTCTTCGTTCCAAGAAACAAGCATAGATCTTCTGCTTTTCCATCACTTTACTTTTTGGTACTTACTCAGCTGGACTAAATCTTTTCACATTCGTCTTTGATTACATCTTTGAACTTTATCTCAATTACAAAATGCTTTCAATCTTTTCCCTCGTCACGATCGCCATATCTGCCTTCGCTATGTTAGAAGGAGCCACAGCTGGTGTTGTAAAATCAGACTCCAAGTAAGCAAAGTGCTCCACCATGGATCCCGGTACTTATTCAATCACTAATGTCTTGTTCTTTGATCTCTCGTTGATGGAACTAGCACGATCTACAAACGTCAACCTGACTGGTTTCCTTCATCGAATGAAGCTAAACACAACAGGTCTGTTATCGCATATCTTTATATTTTCAGTTCGATGACGTAAATTTTGACTGAAACTTCCAAAACCTTAGCTTTGAGAAACGCCAGCAAGAATCACAGCAACAACGAGTTCCACCTTACCTGGTCAACATCATCATCAAGAGGATGTCAACGGACTTGGCCGATACGATCGCTAAATACTCCAAAGTGAAAGAAGCTGGCAAAAAGATGCCAACTACTAGTGAGCTCACGGCCGTCTTGAAGACTGCAATGAAGACTGGAGGAAACGACCCTGTGGCTCATGCACAAGCCACCAAAGCCGCAATTGACGGTCTTGCTGAGGCGAAGATTTCAGGATCCAAGCCCGCTCCCACGTTAGCTTCTTGTTTTCTTGGTCTTTTCAAAACTTATGGCTGACCTTCTGATTTGCACATAATCTACAGGCTCAATACTCGTCAAGAAAACTCCACAATGGGTACGGGATCAGAGGCTCCTAAGTACAAAGAATCTGATATCAGAAGATTCGCCAACGGATTTTTGAAGATGGTCACCGCTTTTGCTGATGCCAAGGCAGCTGGTGGAACTTTACCCACTGCTGAAGAGATTGCTCAACTTTTCCACAAGTTACAACAGACTCTGGATCAAAGCGACAAGCGAAAAAGTGCTCGTGCAACTCATAAGGCCTTCATGGAGCTTGCTGCCAGCAAATTTCCTGCAGGAAAGAAGCCTACTTTTGACACTAACTCTCCGTCTGATGACACACCCTCCAACCCATCGGATGCCAAGTCAGACGACACCTCCGCCACGAAGGATGCTGATGCTAGCAAGTCTACCGACGCCTCCGCTAAGAAGGATGCAGATGCTAGCAAGCCAGCCGACGCCTCCGCCAAGAAGGATAAAGATGCTAGCCAGTCACCCGACACCGCTACCAAGAAACCAGAAACCCAGACTCCCACCGAGAAGCCTGCTGGAACTCCCAAGTCTGGCTCCACACTCACCCAAGCTATGAGTTGATGATTTGACTGCTTTCACAATCTTTCCACCTATTCAAATTCAATCATTGATCCCACATCGACTTGATTTCGTCGTACTACTCCTATCTGAATCTCTGTGTACTTTCTTTTAATCCTTCTCTTTCTCTGTACTTGATGAAAACTCATCATCGCTTTTTCTTCCACTGTCAGATCCAAAGATCAAAATTGTTAAATTTGCAAAAATATGCTGTACATAGTTTCATTCTCTCAATGTCAATTTGATGATCAGGGAAGAAATTCTGTATTTCATGCTTCTAAAAAATGTCCACAGCCTACACGCAAAAAGCTACCCAAACTGTCAATCCCCGCTATTCAAGTGCCATATCTCAAACAGAGTGTGGGTCAGATAAACCTTTATTGATCTTGCGCACCAATCAGCACGTAAGACGAACGATCCTATACCCATGGACCATACCACGAAATCAACATATCATATGAATATGAAACAAGATGTTCAAATATCTTCAGACTCTCGAGGTTGAGATGTGTTTAGTTACGGTGGCCACGTCGTAGAGGAACAGTATTCTTCAAGGTATAGGTGAGTTTTCTATCTATGAAATCTTTGCACAGCTATCCGATTTGCTCGGGAGTGAAACGGAAAAAATGAAGACAAGAACATATCTTTGAAGATTTACAAACGTGCATAAGCTTCCAATCGTTTGCTAACTTGAAGACTAAAGTTGTTTGAATGAATTACACCAAGGGATCCAAATACAAGAAACCACCAATGAAAAAAACGGGGAAATGATAGAAGAAGAAACTAGGCGTGAAAGAAATTCGTTGATATCCTTATACGTAAAAACTTCTCCAGAACAAGAAGAATTGCAACGATAAAACATGAGAAATAAGGGACCTAAATGCAATATTATTGTACTAGCTCTTTTATACATAGAAATTACTAATAATACATCTCGGACAAAAGATCAAAGTAGGGAGCGAGACTGTAGATGCAAAGTTTATTGGATCTGTGATGAATCCAAGTTCTTCAACCAGTCCAAAACAAGAGACGTGTGACCAAGGGTTGTTTGATCAAGGTCTTGATCCCGTTCTTCGAGGGCGACTTGGGTGATTGGGGTCGTCTTCTCGTCATCGTATCTTGGCTCTTCATCTTTCCCTTTCAATTTGAAATCGTTCACCTCAACGAGGTCCTCGAAGCTCAAAGAATGGCTTGAAAGCGAGTTGACCGAACATCCCGTTTTGTCCATCCAGCTTTGCTCCTTCTCGTGCTTTGAATGACTAGAATGAGGTGTGGCGGTCCCAGAGATAGGTAGTGCTCCAGTGGAGAGAGATGTAGAGGCTGGATCAAGTTTAGGCCCGTTGTTGACTTGTTCCTTTGATTTCTCAGATGACGGTGTGATAGGCCGAATAGAGAATTTAGCATGCCACTCTTGTCCGATGGCCGACAATTGTTGTGCTTGAACGGCCAAGATTCTTTCGAGTGCATCAGAAGTGGCGCGACTTCGAGTGGTAGACGTTGTGGGCGATAAGCCGGGAGCAGGTTGGGATGAGAAGGAGGTATCGCCTAAAAGATGAGTATCCGATTGATCTGATGAGTCGGAAAGGTCAGCCAATGATCGAGCATCGTAGGGTGTAAACTCTCCATCTTGAGGTTCGATGAGCTGAATCATCAAGATGAGTTGAGTACATACATACTTCAGCAAGCGTCTTCATGAAAAAAGTGGCATGAAATCCAGTATGTACTTACAAAGTCTGGTATTGGGAGTGGAGGGAAGTCAGCCATTTTGTCTTGCAAGTGGTCGATTCGAGTAGTTGAATTTGAAAGTCTGTCCGAGCAGTTTGATGTAAGCTTGATGCATACAAAAGAACAGAATGAAAGAGTCCACTGAACTCACACTTTGGAATGATTGCTGTGTGTTGAGTAGGGAGCTGATTGTTGCAGAGTGAGGGAGGAGTAAAAGGAGTGGGCAGAGTAATATACCGTCTCCTATATCCAAATCTCAAAAGCAGTCCTGCACAGAGCTACCATTTACTATCTCATTGTTTTGGTTTGTTATGAAATCTTTGCCCTGAGCCGTTTTGGGGTTAGTTTCTAAGTCCAAGATCAAATCGAAAGAGTCAGTTCGGTGACTCTGACTTTCTTGGTTGATTTCAAAACAGTAAAGACAGTTAAGGGAACTCAATACAAATTCAATATGACCATTGTTACTTTCGTGAGGTGAAGAAAACAGCGCTTTAGGTGGCCACTTTCCTCAACCATCATAGTGAGCGCAGGAAACAAGTTGCTTGAAATCAAAGAATCATATATACTGGGGGACGGAAGGTGTGAAATGCTAGTATTGGAAAGGGGCAGCGCAGAATGGAGAGGCAAAGTCGCACATTCTGAGCATCTTCCGGCAAGTATGTATTCCCCCTAATTGCCGCAATGAAGGAAAGTGGTACACTCTATGGCTATACAAAGCTTCGTTTGAAGGTCACCCCAAGTGTGCGATTGAAAGACTTAATACAAGAACTGTGAACTGGTGAACGGGAGATCAGACGACTGGAAAAGTCAACTCCAAGGTCAACAACTCCTTCTCAACGCAGTCTCTTTGAATTCCTCCACGTATGTTTCCAGAGATGATCCGCCAATCGCCAAACAGCTTGCAGACACTGGGCCGATCATTCGGAACTTTCAAGGATGCTGAGCAGAAGTAAATGAAAACTGTGTAGATTTCCTCTCATTTGATTCTGAGTTCACAAAAGAATCAAGTTGATCCCTTTGATCATCACTGGACCTGAAAGGATATGTGAACAGTGAAGGTGAATATTTGGGGTCACAATTTTTGGCTTTTCCATCCTTACATACTTTTCTGGAATCGTGATGATGCTTGAGGCGGAAATGACTTGAAAACGTTCATATCCCTTATGCTCCCTTCGAATAGTGTGACTGAAGCATGTTCAAGCTTGTTCAAGGATTTGTAAGTGAAAGTTGGAGAAATTGAAGGATACGCATTTGCCCTTTCTTCCCCACTTCATAATCTCACATCGCTTCATATTTATTTCACGTAAATGTGATCCACACTCTTGTGTGAGTCTCACTCCTCCACTTCAGTTGCCGTTGAACTACGGATGCAACCCTCGAATAAAAATCAGAGTGCAACTTCGTAATCTCGGTTGAAATCATAAAGTGCATCTGTTCAGAAACGATCAGGATGCTGAACTCCGAGCGGATTGCCCTCGCATTCTTTTGCAGGGGAACAACAGTTTGGCTTGAATTCTGTGGGGTCTTGATCACTTTGTTAATAATTTTCTTACGTATATTGTTTTAGGATTTGATACTAGATACTCATCAAGGCCCACGCAGATTGCTTGTTTGGACAAACAAACTTGATGTTATATATTTATGGAAGTTTGCTTCCTTTATAATTTTTTATAGTGCTGCTGCTGAGTCCTTGTAACTCCTGACCGAGAAATATGAAACCTCAAGTTGCGTTTCAAAAGGGCTCGATTGCGTCATTTGTGAAACTGTGTGAGATAGTTGAGTTTTTTCCGGAGTTTTAGTTTTTGCCAAAGTGGTTTATAAATTTTGACTCTCTCATGATGACTCTTTGTCCCGATTTTGAACTCCTTTCGCTTCATCACAAGTTCTTCACTTTTTCCTATTCTCAAACTCCTAACACGATTCTCAATTTAACTCGATAATCTCAAGGTCGCCGGTCCTTTCAAAACGTTGCTTCTTCAGCATTCAATCATCAATTGACAATCCCTCCAATCCACCAATCACTTTCAACCTTTCAACTCTGACGACTTAATCGCACAAAATGGCCAACAATCACCATCGATCAAGTTCACCCCTATCCGCTTCAGTTTTCTCCACTGCTTCTAGTGCTTTACGTTACCCTCGTTCTGCTCTTGGATACCGATTCTCTACGCTCTGTACTACTGTCGATAATCCTGACGCTGATCATAAAGATCGTCACGGATCGTCTAGTGTACCGATTTATCAAACTGCTACTTTTAAAGGTATGGGAGGAGCTTACGATTACAGTCGAAGTGGAAATCCCAGTCGTACTTTTCTTGGTCAGTCCCTTACTTCCATGAATCTCAACATAGCCAATCATCATATTGACTTTCATGTCCTTTGGATTTGTGGAATTCGGGAATGTAGAACACCATATTGCAAAAATCTCTGGAGCTAAACATGCTTTCGCAGTCACATCTGGAATGGGAGCTCTCGATATAATCTTCCGAACATTGAAACCGGGGGATGAAATCATAGCAGGAAATGATTTATACGGAGGATCAAACCGACTCTTAACCTACCTAAAAGAACATGGAGGGATCATTACCCATCATCTTGATACGACCAACATCGAAACGATTCAACCATATTTGAAACCGGATAGTAAAGTGAAAATCGTACTACTCGAAAGCCCAACAAATCCTTTACTACAGATTGTAGATATAGAAGAAATCTCAAAACAAGTTAAAGAAGTGATGCCTGATACATTGATTGTGGTAGATAATACGATGATGTCACCTTACTTAATGCGTCCATTGGAATTCGGGGCAGATATCGTTTATGATTCAGGTACTAAATATTTAAGTGGTCATCATGATTTGATGGCTGGCCTAGTAATCTGTAATTCAGATGAAATTGCTCGTCAACTAGGATTTGTGATCAATAGTATCGGAAACGGTTTGGCTCCTTTTGATTGTTTCTTATTACTCAGAGGTGTCAAAACTTTGGCTATCCGACTTGATCGTCAACAAGCTAGTGCTATTAGAGTAGCTCATTATTTGAACGACTTGGGTTTCAAGGTCAATTATCCCGGACTACCAAATCATCGTGGAAAAGATATTCATGATCGGCTTGCAAAAGGTCCTGGTGCAGTTCTTAGTTTTGAAACTGGTGATAAAGAGTTGAGTGAAAAGATTGTTAGTTCAGCTAGATTATGGGGTATTAGTGTTAGTTTTGGATGTGTGAATAGTTTGATCAGTATGCCATGTCTTATGTCGTAAGCTCATCTTTTTCTTTCCTGCTTCATTTGTAACGTCTTGCTAACTCGATCAATTTTTGTACACAGTCACGCTTCTATCGATCCAGCTGTTCGAGCAGCACGTAACTTGCCTGAGGATTTAATTCGTCTCTGTGTTGGAATAGAAGATTGTGATGATCTTTTAGAAGATCTCGAATCAGCCTTAATAGAAGCCAGAGCGATCCGAACGATAGATGAATCGGCAGTCGGCAGTGGTTTGGAAAGAGTGATGCAGAGAAGTAGCTCGATTGAATCCCAAACCGGATCCGGAATCGTCAATGCTGATGATGAAGGCCCAGCAGAGGCAGCAGTGTCTTCTCTTCTACGTATGGCTCCTTCTACCATCCTTGTGTCTGCTCCTGGAAAAATCATCCTGTTTGGTGAACATGCAGTAGTTTATGAGAAAAAAGCATTAGCAGCAGCTTTGGATTTGAAGTGCTATTGTTTAGTTGAACCATCCGAAGAAGAAGATCAAATCAAACTGGTCTTACCTGATTCAAATTTAACAACTTTTTGGAAATTGAGTCAATTACCATGGGAGTCGGTTCCAAAACTTACTGGAACAGGTGAACTCAAAGTGGATAGCCAACTCTCTGAAGCTATACTTACCCTTGTGAAGCAAAAAGTAGAAAAACCTAACTTGATTGAAGCTGCTCATGCTTTTCTTTATCTGTTTGTACATCTGGCTGTCTCTGAGAAACGGTCAGCATTTCAATTTTTTCACTTTTCCTCGCTAACTTCGATTTCCTGCGAAATTTTATACATACTAAAGTTGTGCATGGTTCCTTATTACCAGACGTGCACAAGTTTATACCGTTCGTTCAGCTTTACCCATTGGTGCAGGATTAGGTTCATCAGCAGCGTACTCAGTCTCATTATCCACTGCACTACTCTATACTCATGCNCATATCCAAGTCCCGACCACCGCCTCAATTGACACAACATCAGCATCCGTCATAAACCAATGGGCCTTCCTAGGAGAGAAGATCTTACATGGAAATCCATCAGGAGTAGATAATACAGTATCAACCTATGGAGGAGCGATTGGATATCGTAAAGGAACTGACGGATGTCAAGAAAGATTAAACGGATTTAAAGCCTTGGATTTTTTAGTCACTGATACGAAGATCAGTAGAGATACCAAAGCATTAGTGAAATCGGTTGGAGATCGTAAAGTTCAAGAACCTGATTACATTACTTTGATTCTTCAAGAAATCGATCAAATCTCCCATCAAGCTGAACAAATCTTGTTGAATGAAAAAGATGTTCAAAAGGCTGAGGATGGGTTGGGTGGGTTGATGGTTAAGTGTCATGAGTTATTGGTCTCACTTGGCGTTGGTCATCAGGCTTTGGATCAGGTTTGTTTACTTGGGAAACGGTTTGGGTTAATGAGTAAATTAACGGGTGCAGGTGGTGGTGGTTGTGCGATTACTCTTTTACCCTCTGGTAAGCTTTTTTCCTTCCCTCTGTTCTGTTTCAAAAGATTGATTTGATTTGACACGATAGGCTTTTCGAATACCGATGAAGTGATGAATGAATTAAATGGAGTCGGATTTAAAGCTTATCGTACTAAAGTAGGAGGTACAGGTGTTGGAATCAAAGTTAATAAACTTCAAAGTATGAAAGAAACCATGAAGAAAGGTGATGAGAAACTAAAGATTGATGAACTTGATGGCAAAAAAGAGGATTGGTTCTTTGTGAATTGATTGACACCCTCTCGAAAAGATATTTAAAATTGGATCATACACATTCCAAGTTGTTAAGAAGAGAAGGATGATGCTTTTCCTGTATTATTTAGAGAATTTTTTTGAAATTTCATTTCACTAAGATTATGATTTTTCTTTCACAAGAGACTCGACTGGACTTGGAGGCGCCAAATAGCAGCGCTCTGAACATTTGTAGGAAGAGAGAATGATTAGATCCTAGTGAAATACTGTTCCGTAAGTTGATAGCACGGAGATAATCGATATTTATTTTGGAAGTTTTGAATTTCACCTTGATGCAAGCTCAGGCCCCAAATTTTGGTACACAGTGAGGCAACATTTGATTTTGAGAGTCCTAATTGACAGCTCTGATCATAAAATCCCTATCCAGATGCGATCATGGAATCATGCCCCCGAGCGTCTGGCGTTTGGCTGGCGTTTGGCTGGCGATCTGCTGTTCTTAACTGACTCTCATATGCTAAAGATACATATTTCGATCCATTGGAGTCGGTTTCCATCGTAGACTTTCCAAGTTCAAACTTGCCGTCATACTGACAGTTCCAGGCCCTTATAAGTCAGATGTCGTAGAGGTAATAGTGAGATTCCTTCAATTATCTTTGTCAAACTAAGTTGAGCTTTTTGAAAAACTAACATCGAATTATTATTTCCACGCCAACGTCTTTCGTCCTTGTTGACTCTGACAGTTAAGTGAGCTTCAAATCCTTTTGTGGTGGCGCTGGGAAGATCGACCAGCACAGCAAATTCCAAAGAAGGACTTTGTTCAGATCGGAACAAAAATTTCAAAGTTGTGGTTAGAATCTGTCACACGCGTACTTCATTCCAGCCTTCATTCGCAAATTATCAGGAAGGACCAAAATCAAGACTACTTACAGACCCTCCGTGCTGGCTGTACGTTGGTCCGACAATGTCATCAATAATTTGCTTGTATCAATCCCGGAGCATTTGAGAACTGCCGAAGAAGTTTGTTTATAAGATTGAGAACGAGCTGCCCCTACCTCCATATTCGCATACTGAGAGCTATCCGGTCAACTTTCCGTCGACGAAGATAAGTAGCGAGACCACTTACAGACTTATCTTTACCAACTGTGAGGCGAGCATCCTTTCCTTGGCGGTGAGTCATAGTAGTGGAGTCTCCAACTCTGTGAGCGATGCCTTCAGCGGGGAACATTCCCTGATAAGACAGACAAAGTAGGGTAAATCTTAGGTTTTCTTGAGACTCTGTGACCTTTTCATAGATATCATCAAAGTATGACAAAAACATGGAAAATGGATAGGGTACCCTGATTACTGGCTTTTGGGTGTTTGGATCCTGCCCTTTGGGAAACATTGTCAGAACAATCTCCGAAGATCTGATCCTTGTGTTCGTGTTACGCTGATGGAAAACTATCTGAAAAGCTACACAAGAATAATTTCTATATCAATAAGTTGATGAAAGTGCCCGCTGTCGTTGTGAATTTCTCGTTTGATACACAACAAAGAACCTCAACAAACCTAATGAACAGCTTTTGAAAGGGAAAGAGTCTTTCGGAGGATAGAAACAATGCGTCTTGGTCACCACCATTCTTCTGGATAAGAAAATATCCCAATAGAACAGTAGATAATATCCAAGCTCAGACTCACCCTGGTCTGAATATAGAAATATTTACCTGTCCCTTGAAAACCACGCGTCTGAAACCAGACGTGAAGATGGCTTCACAGTCGGATGTGAGCAGACAAG
>KZ140713.1:0-10486 GCA_002157035.1 Melampsora medusae f. sp. deltoidis
ATAAATAACATTCTACATGTAACATATCATAAATAAACCCTGATTCTATATATATGTAGCCTAATAACAACATGTAACAAAATGTAACATATACAAAAGATTAGGGCTGTGGCCAGGACCTGTGCAGACCCAGGGGCCTCTGAAAATTGGTTTGACAACTAGGGCAGGCCCTGAATGCTGGGCCACAATGCCAAGCTCAATTTCAGGGGTTCAAAGCTGCCAGTCTGTGCAGTCTGTGCTCTATCACACTGAAACCCAGTCACAAATGCATGCCGGCATGCCCTGCCCGCCTAGGTGCCCATAGTTTTTTTGATGGATAAACCAAATAAATTACTATCAATGTAAGCTTTTATAGCTCTTTAAAATGTCCAAGTAGGCTCATACAGCTTGTAGACCAATTTTGATACATGTAAGCTGGCCATGTAAGTTGAAATCATCACATCTTTTATCTTACCCCATTTTTGAAACTCTAAAAGATTCAAGGTGTGCCCTGCCTGCCCTAGGTAATTTTTGTACTCCCTTGGGTTGACTTGAGGCTGGGCCAAGTGTTGCAGCCCCATCAGGAACCCAGGTAGGTCTTAAAAAGGTTCATAGTGTAATAGATTTCCCTACTCTAAATGCACTTCACCAGATTTTACCTTCATACAATTGGACAAAGTATCTCACTCCTCCCTTGCCAGGCCTGGCAAGGAGCAAGGGAGTTCATTAACTTTGAAATTCATAACTCTACAAGTGTGAAGACTTTTTAGGCAATTTACAGGCTATGAAAAAAACCAACAATTCACAGGAAACCTAACTTTTTTCACATAATGCACCTTGATTCTCCTGGGTCCTGATCTGTTTGTGAAAGGACCAGGTGGATCATCCTGATTCAGGATTTGTATGTATAGAACCGCCCTAAGGATTGCCAAGCTCTCACTGTGCCTAACTGCAAAGAGTGTCATAAAGTCCTGATTTATGCAAATTAGACAATTCTTGCACTTGGTATGGTTGGTGAACCCTAATCCTAAGAATTGGTCTGCCAGGCTTCAATGCCTCAGGCTCCCTCCCAAAGAAAGTTTTTGGGAATGGATTCAAGATTGTCAGATCAAGGGTGCCCTCTGTAGGGGTAACTTACAAGCTCAAGAGTGAAAATCTGCTTTCAACTTGGGTAAGGATCTCAAGAGTACTAATTTTGTCTCCTACCACTTTCCAGAGTGTCACAAAAGTCAGGCAAACATGAAAACCAATCATTACAAGATAGTCAAATGTATATCCTAGACTAGGCAAATCAAACAGAACATTGATTGTGCTCTAGATCCGTGACACTAGTTGTTGACTAATGACTTGACAATTTGTAAGATATCTTATACTACATTTTAGCATTTTCAATACCTAAATGTTTACAAGATTTATGATATTTTACCGCTGAATTCTACCATAGATTGGATTCTTTTTATCGTGAATTGGTTCTTGATCAGCAGGAGCACCAGGGATTTCCTTTTTCCATTGCTTTAACGAAACAAGGACAAAAATAAGTCAGGTGTCCTTTGATCTTTGAATCATCTTGGCGAATCACTTACCAGTTTATCATATAGACATGCATTGAACGTCTTCTCGGGTTTTCGGCAGTATTCGAATTTCTTTACACAGAGTAAACATGATCAGATTGAAGTTTGGTATGTGAAGGTTCAAATTATCAAAAACTAACTTGGTTATTCATTTCGAGACATTGCCAATGTGAATTAAACTCTTCCAAACAACTTGATTTGATTTTGGCAATCCTACAAAAACCGCCACCAGATTCAATATCCATGGCTTTGGATGAAATCTGATACAAGGTTAATCTGAAGCCCTACTAACGCATCTTGAGCGCATCTAGTCACTCGACGTCCTTCTTTTAAACAATGTTCAGGGTTCCCATCTTCAGCTTTACATAGCATAAAATCCTCTAAAACCCACCATTATCATCATGATCGAAAAAACAAAAGATGAGTTTCACGTTTAGTTTTTTGTCATTTGATCGGAATGGAAAAGTGATAATCTAACCAGTGAAAGGTTTACAAAATGACCCCATAAAGAATGAAGCACTCTTAAGTGGAGCAGAAGTAACACCTAGTTCTTTAACTTTTGGAATGTGACTAGGTAATTCGGCTGGATCTACCAATGGTTCTTGAGTATTTCCATAATCTTCATCGAGAACATGATGATTGTTGATCGGTTCGAGAAATCATGATAAAAACAATGAAAGATATTTAAGATTTGGTTTATAAAGGTTAGTAATCGAGATTGAGATCTGAAAGCTGATGAGCAAATGGATTGACTTACGAGGTGGTCGATAGGTCGTCATTCTGATAGATGATCACTTGATAGTATTGGGTTCCTTGATCTTTGGCCACAAGTTCAACCTCAGTTTGAAGTTCGGAATGAGTCGTGAGTTAGTTCCAGCTGGAGTACCGATGTACCGATCCTAGTCGAAAGTCTCGATCACGTCGGTAGCTTGACCGGACCCGGTCAATTGTATCCTTCGGGGGGGATAGCTCCGAGCCCCGATGAGCTTGAGAATGTCCTCGGGAAAAAATAACTCGAGGCTCATATTCATCATCTAAAGGATTGATTTCAAAAAAGCGTTATACGAGTGCTTTACTCATCCTAATGTCTGCATAAATTTTATATAAGCGCCAGAATATCATGGTTCACTGAATACACGAGCGAGTCTTGAAACTCAAAGACAGGTCATTGCAATCATGGCTCCACCGCCGATCAAATGAAGACCTTCAAAATCGGAACAATTCAAAGGTTCTGTGGGAATGTATCAAAGAACTTCCGAGAGAAGGATACCTACTCAGACCAAGGCTTGTACTCAGACAAGCAGTTTTATGTGATCTTAATGTTTTGAACCAACCAATGTCTGACAATTTTGCATATCTATCAAACGTGTATAAATGTCTTTCAGGAAAGAGCAAAGATCTTTTTGAGAACCTTGGGACTTCAAACCTGAGACACTTCTCTTCAAATTCTAGCTCCGATTCCGATTGCGGCTGTGCATCCCTAGAGGTCGCGTCGTAGTAGCTTGGAATACATAGACTTGACCATCAAGAATCAAGGTCTGAGACCCGGAACTATGACTAACCCCACGAACTTTGTGACAGAAGCAGGAGGTGTCTCGCTTTCATGATGTTGAATGGAAGTTTATGATCCCATGCTACTTTTCGAATAAATTGGTGTCAGAATATCACTTTTATTCAATGACAATTTCTTCAGCGCGAATCAAGATGCCTTCATCATTATTACAAAAATCATTCCTTTTTATCCTCTTTCATCTTTTTTTTATAAACTGCACAAGTCTTCCAAAGCGCGATTTAGAACGTTTGTTGGGACTCACTCGCCTACTCCAAAGACGGCTGTTCTAGATACTAACTCGAAAATTGGTTTGACTTCGATCTTGTTTAGGTCCTGAATCAGTTTTAGCAAGAGCTTTCTGTTTTTTTGAAAATGAAGCAACTAGCACTTATGCAGTTGATTACTACAAACCGCATCAAATTCCTCTTCACGATCTTCGAAATTCGAATAAAAAACCGGATTTGAAAACTTTTGGATTTACTTGGGTTTCTGGAACGCCTGCGACAGGAATCGAAAACTTAGTCCCATTCTCTGATGAACACAAAGCGGCCTTGGCAGAAGATGCTGTTAAACGTGTGAAAGAACTGTAAGGAAAACTTTGAAGAAATCCTCTTTGAACAGATTGAAAGTGACTCATTGGTTATGAAAACTTAGTATAGGGCCCGGGGCGAAAGCGGCATTGTCCTTTGGAAGTGCTTTCAGAGATCACGCTACACCGGCAGCGGAGACATCGGTTTCAGTGCTCCATTCCGACTTCTCAGCGAGAGGGGCTAAATGGAAGAAAAGCGTGATAGGAGATCGATTGCTCCGTTCATCAGATCCAGGTCAGGTCAAATTTGGAAAGCACTTGAAGGAAGGTAAAGATGTTCTGATTCTAGGTTTTTGGAGACCAATCCGTACTGTTGAAGACAATCACCTTGGGTTTTGCAAATGGGATACACTGTTGAAAGATGATGCTTTGCCAACCAAATTCGAACCAACAAGATCTTTAAATGCACTTCAGCCGTGGCAATATAGAAGCGATCAAAAGTGGTTTTACTTGAGTAAACAAGAACCAGATGAAGCTTTCATATTCATGCAACACGACAGCACAGCAAAAGACGACCACGGCGTCAATGTTCCCCATGCTTCCTTTAATCTCGAAGGTCACGAAGGACCGTTCACACGAGCGAGTTTTGAGACCAAGGTCATTGTAATTGTCGACCCACCGATCAGAGTAAGACTTTTAAGAGCATGGAAACGCATCAAATCAATTTTGACACAATCAATGAGCACCCAAAAATAGAAAGGCATACTCAAACTTTGACCATATTGTGGCTATCACGGGGTCTTGATATTTTCAATCACGCAACTCCTGGCAATCTTAAACCATTTTCCGAATTCCTTTGTGTTTCTCATACAAAACTTACTACATTATCTTATAATTCAGATCAAAATTTTAACTTTGAGAATGTGAAATGAAAGAACACTAATTTGATCTGACTTGTGGTCACAATTCCCTGCCCAGGAAGAAAAATGCAAAGCTCACAAACATGACAGATCATTTCAACATAACCTGAGGCGGATGATGACATTAATCTGAACAATCAGATTGGAGAGCATTATCAACAGGTTTGGATGACTCGTGGTGAGACACTTTTGCTTCAAAATGAAGTGACATTTAGGCACGTCATCATGTTTGCACTGACTCTGCGACGGGACTTTGATTTTTGTGATTTGGCACCTCCACTGAATTTCAACATTTGTATTTGGAGACACTCAAGCTATACAAATCTGCCACTAAATGCACAACCTCGTAGCAGGCCGTGATCAGGCCTTGTAGGGTTTTTTGAAACCAAACTATCATGAAAATTCAAGATGTTCAAGAATCTGCGGGGACAGCCATGTGAGTTGCCTCAGGTACCCATCTCCAAGGCAATCAGATCCAGACAACAAGGATTAGAGAAAATGATCCCACTTAATTAGACTCAATTATGTAAAAAATTTCATCTGTGAAAGAAGTGCTTCAAAAGATCACATCCAACGTGGTGAAAGTAGACAAAGGCTCAGCAGACTGGACAACAAAGATGTTCAGATGTTTCAAGATTTAAGAATCTTGAACGTACAATTCAAATTGAAAACAATCCACACAATTATGAGTCATTCAAACTAGTGGTGAGATACAAGCTTTAAGATAACAAAGACTCAGGTAGTGAGTTAGACGACTTGACAAGTAGAGGAAATCCAACAGTGATACAAGAATTGGTGGTTAACTAAGTCTGTAACATGATCCAAATAAACTTTGAAGTGAGTAAATAATTCATAGTCCACCACGAATCAGAAACAAATTGAAGCACGACATCTCTCAGACGTTGACAAATGATTGACCAGTTATACAAAACATGGACAGCCCGGGCAAGGTAGCAGTACAAAAGAGGAAAAGAGAAACTCGATGACACAAGGAACGCTAAGACGAATTACGAAAGGCCATGAGAACACCATGAAAACCAAACCAGACAGTTTTGAATAATTTTCAAGAATGATACAAGATTTCTGAGAAAATGATATGATATCAGCGTATGCTTCGAAGATTCAAGAGAAAAGAAGTTGACGACAACGGACTGACAGCTGGAATCGAAGACACCATGACATCCGATTTTGAAAGTCATGAACCGTATTTCAACTGACTTGCAACACAAAGCTGGATGCGGGATCTGGTTGGAGCGCTTTTTTTGGAGGGAGAAAGCATGACATTGACCAGCTCTTTCGGGTCGCTGCAGGTTGATTCCGAAGCGTTCAAGTTTTGATACGCCGTGAAAACATTTCGACCCTTTCCCCCCTTCTTGCTCTTCCCAATTTCGGTGTGAGTTGGCTCGTGTGCCACTTTGGAATTGCAGAGACGCTTTGGTTGGTTCCGATGATCATCACTCAGGACAAATGACCGGCTACGACTGCGTTTTTGTGGTTGCAAAGAAGAGTTTACGAGGGGTTTGTGATCTTTGAATGTCATTGAATCCTTCTCGATTGATGCTAGGAGTGCCTTATTGATTTTCAGCCTGATTAAGAGAGGAGGTTGAGGCGATCTTAGAATTGAAAAGATCCGACGTCGTTTTGGTTCTTGTAAGCACGTGTCATCATCGGCCGAGCGTTTGAGAGATACCTCCAGCGTATCATGGTAAGGGCCCCAAGTTAGGCCGCGTGGAGCGTCAGTTCGTAAAGGGAACGCCCACTTTCGGAAGTGCTTTCTCCAGTCAGAGCCGTCGGCATCGTCCGGAATGTCTGAAGCGATCAATCGGGGACTCTCAACCAGGGGGCGTAACGTCTTGGGCCCAATTCCGTCAAAGAGGCAATCGTTGTGACCCCTCTTCGGTCCGTCTCGGTTGAAGCTCATGTCTAAATGGAACTTGGACGCGTCTTCTGTGAGACAGATAGGCTTAGGCGAGGTTACGCGACGTTCGACGGATGGAGGAGGAAGATAATCGGTCCAATCACCCGAACTATTCCCGAGTAGAGCGTTCAAGTCTGCCTTTGAATACAAGTTTACGACGCGAATAGGATGAGTCATGATGATCAGTCCAGGAGAATTCAATAGACGAAAGAGAAGAGTGGTAGATGGGAAGTGATTTGGCGAAGAATAATTTTGTGATAGTAGGATAACGATAGTGGGCAAACTTGCTTAAAAGACGGGTTGCGAAAAGGATGAATGAGGTATTCGAACGAAGTAATGTTGCAATGGGTCGAATGGAACTGGGGGGACCACAGACACATTCATTATATAGGCTCATCATCAACATTTGTTCGCAGATGGCTTAGATTGTGATATTGACTTGACTGTCCACTTAATATTCCGTTACAGGTCAGATCATCAGGGCAACAGTCTTTCTGGCCTCTGGCTTGATCCCCTTCCTTAGTGGACTCTTACAATACATACTTTGTCGTGTGATCTCTTGCTGGCGGCTTTTGTCAAAACTACCAATAGTCCGTTTCATAACCGTCCGCGATGGCTGTTCCTGGAGGCAAAAACCTACCATGAGTCTTGAGGATGACAAGCAATGTTTCTTATGTCACTTGAGATGAGGAAAGACGTAAAAAATTAAATCTAACCGCCGTGAGGCAAAGTAATGTTTGAGAACATATATGTATGGCCCAAGGCCTACAAGACCTCATTCAAAGTGGTGAGAGGAGATCACGTCTAAGATCTTGAGCAGAAAAAAGTTGAGGATGTTTTAAAATCTGAGAACCTTCCAAGTGCAACAGCAAGTTGAGGTGAACTCAAATGATTGTGAGCAAGAAACGCAGGATGAAATGCAAATTGCTGCCAAATGAAGACTACGTACCACAAAAAATGCCAACAACAAGGTATGTAAGTGGTTTATATTAATATATCTATCTGTGTGGAAAAAGATTTGAGTCAACCCAGACTTGATACATCCAGCCCACTGGGAACCACGGTACACTTTGAAGATTGTGTCTTTCCGAGGTGAAAAATGATTACATAATCTACAAAATGATTAAAATGCATTAATTCTGCATTAATTTTGCATTATTCTGCATTGATTCTGCATTAATCTTTGCAGTGACAACACGTAGGAAATCTTGATCGGTCAATATGATCAATTGGTCATAAAATACTATGGAGATCACTAGTCATATAATTTATCAGTGCAACAAGAGGAAGAGGGAAATCTCATCGAGGGCCACACAAGAAAGCTGGACAACTTGTTGAAACAAATCCCAAACAAACAAACTCTAAGAGACTTCGAAAGACACGATCAATCCAGCTAAACCAATTTGAACATTGTTAAGCAGTTTTGTAGAATGATAAAGAGCTCAGACAAACATGAAATTTGGTCAACTTGAAGTTTCAGCTCTAAAGACAGAAAAAATGTCGAAGAAGAGAACCTACAGTTTTTATCACGGGCGCGTTGTAAATTGTCATTCGCTACTCACAGTCCGCATTTTGACTGGTTTGCGACGCGAAGCTTTATCCGGGGTTTGATCAAGAGAGTGTCTTTAGAGGGAGAAAGGATGTCATTGTCGACTTCTTTCGGGTCGCCGCATCAGTCAGGTTCCGAAGCGTTCAAGTGCTGATACGAGATCGTGGAAACATCGCGGCAAGTCTTCTCCCTCTTGATCTTTCCGATCACTTTACGGGTTGGTTCGACTTCAAGTGCTAGTTTGGAATTACAGCGGCGCTTTGGTTGCTTCCGAGGAGCATCACTAACAATGACAGGCTACGCCTAAATTTTCCTGGTTGCAAAGAAGAGTTGAGGAGGGTATATTGATGTTTGAATCTTTTGAGATCCTTCTCACTTGATGCCAAGAGCGTTTCTTATTGATCTTAAGCTTGATCAGTCCCATCTGGATGACCAGATAAGTTTGATGGCTATTATGAAAAATCATCTTTTCGGCATTAGACACACAGTGTTAACAATCAACCAATGACTGATATACAATATATCCACCTGAACAAAGATCCACTAAGAAAGACATGGATATTTACATTTAAAATTGATGAAAACGAAAGATATCAAGGAATAAATTCTATTTCGAATATACAACATAGCTTTTACTTCTTTTCTTTAGCACCTTCAAGAACTTTGACAAAACTTCCAGACTGTTTTCTCACTCGAGACCCACGAGATGATCCATCAAATGGTTCTTGAAGTTGATTCTGGAAATGATAGTCTTCATCAGTAACAAAAGCTGTAGGTCTAAAGACGTAACCATCTGTCTGTGTCCTGAAGGGTCTAGGTCGCGATGGTACAGTAGTTCGACCAGAAGCTCCGGCTAATTTAGTTCGGCATCTTTTTAGAGCGGGCGGCGCTGAGGAAGGCACGGTATATTCTTGTTGACAATATTGTTGATGAGAACGTTTGTAATTTTTGGAAGGCTCGGCTGAGGGAACCGGAGGCAATGTAACTTGGGGTAGTGATCCTACTGACGGAGGATGCCTCAAAATTTTGGTTCTCCTGGATGCATTGGGTTCTCGGACTGGTGCGAAATGACTAGATGGAAAGAATCAAGTCTTGAGTCAGCAAGGTGCGTCGGCTTCCAAAAGTATAATAGACGCTGTGGTATAAAGAACTGACCTTAATGGAACATAATCATCTCCGAATACTGATGATGTATCTGACAAAGGCTTACTGGAGCAAGGCACAGGCCCATTCTGTCTTGTGGGAAATTCTTCAAGTGGTACATCTTCTGAAGGTATGGTTTTTTGATTCGGTGGGAGAGGTGGAAGATCGTCATACAGATTTGAAGAATTACTCACTTCTGCGTAGGGGGTGCCTGATTTGAGTGGGTTTTGTCTTGCAAGATTGAGATGTGATTTGGGGAGGGGTGAGCAATTGCGAGTGACCTTAGTGAGTTTTGGCTGACTAAAAGAGCTTTGAGACTGATCAGGATGCATGTTGACGATTGAGTGTTTGAAAATATTTCAGAAAACGTAGATAGTAGTATGAATGGACGAGGTTAATGTTGTTGGTTTGAGTTTAGAGGAACTACTGACAGGGACTCTGCAATTTATACCTTACCTACTGTAGAGATCAGCGCCTGAGAGCTGAGTAGGTATCAGCTTGCAGTTGTAGCAGTTGCATTTACAGTAATCATAATCCAGCGGAGCACGGCCTAACCATCTCATTTGTATAAACGAAGCTGAGTGAGGATCAGCTTATTCCTGCAGTGATCACATTCAAGACATCGTCATGCAAAAATGGAGAGCCAAATGATAACATTTTGAGTAAAGCCCTTCTTTGTACATACTTTATTTTTAAGCGCTCCGCCACAGGTTTAACATCTTTGGAGACTACTATCAAATATTATCACTCCTAGTTGAAAGGCTTTTGTGGAAAAGTACAAAACCTGCGAGGGGATCAGCTTATTGCAGCAGTGATCTTCAAAATCCATCTACAATATGTCAGACAAAGGCCAAATCAGCTCATTTCCTGGAATGCAGAGGTGGTACATTCATATCTGCCCTAAAGGATAACGTTTCAGCCTCAATTTGACATATATAAAACTACTATACGTGCTTTTGTTGACCGCAAAGGGTCAAGGATTGCAAAAGCAAAAGATAATCGATAAAGGTCTTCTCTGCCAGTGCTTTGCAGGTCAAAAACAACTTTGGAATCCCTGATCAACCCATATGAGCCTTAATATCATCTAGCATATCAGATAGGCATCATATATCGTTACTTACCCTTGAAAATAGTTTGACACTATGCATTTCGGACAAGTTGTGGGCGCGTGTTTTGAAAAGTCAGGCGTACCGGTGCGCCTGTTTTCACTGGAAAAAATCGCCTCGCGATGCACCCTTGTTCTGATTTGCCTTGTTTTAGATAAAAGGGGACCGCAGCGAGCAAAACTAAAGAAAACTCCCGATTACAGGTTTTATTTTTCTGTA
>MWRK01025496.1:0-11364 GCA_002157035.1 Melampsora medusae f. sp. deltoidis
AAAGAACGCCAGTGAAGAATTTTGGCTTCTTTACAAGCGTCTTGATACTTGTGTTACGCGGCTCTGAAGAGGACCCTGTCCTCTTGGAGCCTGGATCGTTGAGCTTTCCTGCGGAGATTGTTAGCATGCCCTTTAAGCGGGTTGAGCTTTCCGGCGTCCCACCATCGGCGCGAGCGCTGGGTGATTTTGAGTGTAGGGGTGGATGCCGTTATCGCCTCGTCAATAGCTGACGTAAGCCCTTTGGCAGTGGTATCGATGTCTACCTGGTTGTTGAATTGGGGAATGTGCGTTAGCAGGTTGGTTAGCGAGGTTTGCAAACTGGACTGGAACTTGTCCCAGTCTGTCTTGGCCCAATTGGGACGTGGCTTGGGATTGTGATCGTCGAGCGGGCTGGCAGGCATGTCCAGCTCCGTCACGATTGCCATATGGTCAGAGAAATGAGAATGCTCGAACTGGGTGTCGGTCATGCAGACTGTTGCCCAGTCGTAGCAACTGGGTGACATCCACTGAAGGTCCACCGTTGTGCGGCTTCCCTGAGCGTTGCTGGATGTGAAGGTCGGCACCCCTGCTTCCGAACAAAGCAAGAGTCCCGCCGAGTTCATGAGTGTGATCAACTCATCCGACTCGCGGTGAGTATGATTGTAACCCTGTGGATTCCACATGGGATGATGCAAGTTCGAATCCATCCCCAACAGGACTGGATTCGGGCGTAGTTCCTCAAGGATGGGGCCTAACGGCTCCATCGCTTGGGCTTGGCCGGGCGGTAGGTACACTGAGATGAGATTTAGAGGAGGATGCGGCAAAGGGAGAGCAATAGTGATTCCCGCGATGAGAGCGGAATTAGTGGCGATAGGAGAGAAACAGTGGCTTGGGAGGGAGTTATTCACATAGATGACGCTCTTGATACGAGTGTCACCCGCTGCAGTCGGTACACCGTCCATCAAGGGGGGTACAACATGCCAGTTTGGATCAGACATAGGGAGGTGCGAGGCCCAATTAAGGTGGGGTTCTTGAATTAGTAGGCAGTGAAAAGATCTCGTCTCAGACGAGTTGAAGAGAGATAACATGACTTTTTCTGAGCGGTGAACGTTCAGCTGCAAGACTTTGATTGGTTCACGGTTTTCCCTGCGGTCCGTTGTACTAACGGACGGCATGGGAGGCGGCATTTTTCTTGGTGACCATGAAGAACTCATGACCACGGTTTGGTACTGATTTGGCCCTACGGACAGGGCAGTTTGATGCTAGCGCTGAGTGGGCAAAAGGGGTCATGTCTGCTTTTGGGATGTTATCAATGGTGTAGTCTGGAATAGTTTTTTGTTTCATTTCAACAAAGGCTTCTAGACAGTTGATACAATAGGATTTGCCCGAGCGGGTAGGGGGGGAATTACAAGCAGTAGTGGCATGATTGCCTGTACATGTTGCACATCTGGGACTATTGGGGCATTTTGCTTGGGCATGTCCGTATTCCTGGCACGAGAAACACTGCATGGCTCCTGTTGATCTCCTAGATCGTTTGGTTGTTTTTAATTCTCCGTTAAAACTGACTTTATTGAAGATGGCAGCGTTTGCCTCTTCCGGGTCTGTGAGGCTGATGAAGATCGAGGAAAAAGGTTTGGCTGTGGCAATCGAGTGCGCATTGGCCCACCTGATGCTTTCCGCTGAGTTAAGCAGGCCCGCGTTTTCGTCGACAAATTCCTGCACTTGGTTTCTGTCTCCGACATCAAAGGAGGTCGGGACACCGTGGACTATGATTGTGTGAAGCTTTTGTTTGAGCTTCAGGTTTTTGTTTAAGAACGGAACCCAAGTTTCCGCTTCTTCTTGGGCTTTGGCCGCGTCCGTTTCGTTTGTGAACTGCACCACGATTTCACCCGTGTGATGAACACGTTTGAAACCTCGTGCAGTTGGAGGTTTTGCTGGATCAGCCGATGCCAGCGCTTTGTTGATGCATTTGAGCAACTCCTTGGAATCCGTTTTGAATTCTGCTTTCCCCCCGCGAACGGTGTGAGACAGGGTAAGACTGGGGAGTGCCGCTGGTAGTGGTTGACTAGGCTGCTTGGCCTGTCTGGGATTCTTGACCTGCGAGGTCGTAGGATTTTGGGCTAGGCCTGCTTTGGCGGCATTAGCGAAAGATTGCTGTTGCGGGGCGGCAACTTGGAGCTTTTCGATGGCCTCTGTCAATTTGGATTGTCCTGCTTGGACTTCATCCATCTTGGCCTCCATCTCTTGGATGCTGGCGTGAACGCCCGCCATTAGGGCTTCAGGAGCTTTATCGGGGCTCTCTGTCTCTTGAGCCACAGCGATTCTGTGGCAGAGTTCAACGATAGACTGGATATTTTGATATCCTCGTCTATCGCATTTGAACGTGACCGGTCCCTCCTGGCTTGGCCCCGTCAGGACTTCCAGCGATGAGGGCCCGAACTTGGACGATTTTGGTGGCCCCAACTCTTGGAGCTTGAGTTTGAGTTCACCCAGAAGCTGGGGGAGACTTCCAACTATCTCCTCTCCCACCAGGTCTACAATACGTTGGCGACGAGGTGTGTGAGGAGCCGGGGGTAAACCGATCGAGGTCAGCCAAGTAATGTTAGCATTACTGGCTTCGCCTTGATCAATCAGCAGGTTTGGGTTCGGGGTAGGCGTGTGAAGCGTACCCCTGAGGCCTAGGCCCCTTTGGAAGGCCATCAGCGAAGAAAAAGAGGAGATTGATAAGAGAGAAAGCGAGATAGAGCAGAAAGACTGAACGATGAAGATGAGAAAAAGTTAAGGATAATGTGAGTGGAAATTTTGGACGATTGCTTGCGCAGTCACGGAGCAGGTCACGTGTTTTTGAGAAAAAATCTGTACGAAGTTCGAATCTCTCACACCAAAGCATCCTCGGATTCACAGCATATCCGGATGTACCCTGGTGAAACCTTGCATGCACCACAAGTGCATCTTTGGATGCACACAGCCACACAAACCTCCGCTCGCACACTTGGGACAATCAGACACTGAAGTATTCAGGCTTCAACTTTCAAGATACCAACACGCGGAGAGGAAGAAACTCACAATTTCAAAAGTCGCGAGATCCACAACATCAATGATCAATCTGCGAGACTTGAGCCTTCCAGAAATGAGGTATCTCTTGATAGACAGATGCATCAACACATATCAAGATTACCCAAAAGTTCAATAGCTACCACGTCGAAGGGTCAAAAGGAAAACTTGTCAATGATGTATCATCAGAAATAAGAAAGAATGAGAAAACAAAAACAGTATGGACCGAGATAAATAAGAACATCATTTACCGGTGTGGCCCGGCTCATGCGAAAAAGCAGGGTGAGTTCATCCATGGTGGAATTTATTCACTTGAAATTACTGTTCTTTCCGGACAAGAAGCAAACAGCAAGAAATGCAATGGACGCTTGGTGGTAATGATGAGGTCGGAATTGAAGGGAAAAAAGAAAAACGCTTGGAACGATTGTTCTGCGTTTAACCATAAAAACAATTAGAAGAACAAAGCGAAAAAACAAGAAAAAAAGAATTTTTAGTATGAACGATGTGATTGATACTTTGATGCTAATAGAAAATTATACATGTAAGGGGAACAGAAGACCACTCGAAACGATTGTTCTCGATTCAATCATATAATAGTCACAAATAGAAAGTAAGAATAAGAGGAAGAAACTATCAGTATGAATGGAGTGATTAATTGCTTGAGGCTAAAAATAAAGTAGTAAATCAAGAGAGAAAAAGCTCAGCGCAAGCGACGGTCCGGAAGTCACCCCTCTGGAATACTATTGAGCTGCACCTTTTCTCTGAAGTGTTCACACAGTGTGAGAGCACTTTAGATACTTTGAAACTTGATATCGGCCATTACCAACAACAATATTGACAAAGAGACGTAAGATAGAAGGGATGGATCGATTCAGGGCTAAGATGAATCAAACCCGATAAAACACAAAAGAAACAAGTACATAATCGCTATGATACAAAATCAAAGCCAAGCGATTCATGACTTGCCATCATTGACCATGTGAGTCAAAAACTTCTGAAATGAACGTAACTCACATTATTCTGCTCATTCACTTCATACAACCAATTGCCACTGGTATGTTGCAGAAGTACGGCTGGTAGGTTATTGTGAATAGCAGTGAGATAGGAGATAAGGTTTGTTATTGTCTCTCTTTTGATCATCAGGCAAGTTAGCAAACCTCACTTTGGTGGGAAATCTTCCTTGGTCCTGAGGAATATGACCACTGGCACGTGGTTCCAATTGAGCATACAAGTGACAAACACCTTCTGACCTTTCATACAGAGGAACCATAGGGGTCCTGGATGATTGATCCTCATATGGTCACCTTGGCAGCAAGAAAAGGAAACATATGAGGTCATTGAGTTTGAGCGTCGAATGAAGCTCAGGGTAATTTCCTGGCAGTTTGTGGATGAATTGTGCAAGTAGCATGGTGGTGTTCCTTCAAGATATTGTATTGGTTTTTGATTCAGAGGGATATTGGTTGATACATGTCCTGTTGAGTGAACAGAAGACACTTCACACACAAGATGTGTAGTGGGTATGCCAGGTAGGTGAACATCATAGGTGGTGGCAGACGGGACAGGTGCCGTGACCCATATTTTCATGGGGTATCACGGCCTGGCACTACTACTGCTAGTGCCAGGGGGTGGCTGCCAGAAATATCCCAAAGGTCACTATGTACCTCTAGTTTATGGTGATGTATGGAGGGTTGCACAGTCTGTTCAGGGAAGAATTTGAGGTATGGATTCTGAGCAGTCTACATCTGTGGTTCCCTACAATACGGCATGTAGCATAATTTGGGAGGTATGTCATCGATTAGTCAATGATTGAGGTGTACAATTGAAACGAAGCCTAACTGCACAAGTTGCAGTTCATGGGAGAAGCAAGCTGAAGCAAGGCACAGAAGGATTTAGGGTGCCATCAAAAACAGAACATCCTTGGCATATATTTTCTCAGATGTAGACAATCACCTTAGCTAAGGATGTATATTTGGGGGTAATGAAAGTAATGGAAGTGGACACAATTACTCCACTGCCTGTATGTCACGGCTTACGGGAAATGGCTGTGGATGCTCCCACATCTTGAGTCAAGACTTGAGCAATGAATTGACTTGTAGATGTGGTATATCCAGTGACATTTAAGTGTACTAGACATGTGACTGTCATTTCACAAGTCAGGTTGTGGGAACAATCAAATCTTTGGAGGCAAAGTGAGGTGTGTTTTGTTCAAAATAAATGTTCAAAGATATGAAATTTTGTAATCTCCATTCCATAGATTGCCCAAGCAAGTTACCACAGCAGCTTTGATATGTCAAGGTGATGTCAATGGACAATGTCAAGAATTGATATTGAACATATTGATGTCAAAGTGACCATCAGAACACAAATTTTTTTGTATCAAAAGATATTCATGCTTGTTTCTAAATTATTCCAGATCATCCGGTCCTCAAAACCTTCTCAAGAGCTTCAAATCTTGTGAGAGTACTTATAGGATTTCTAAGGCTTTCTATGATTTCTCAACAGGCACACCAACCCCATTTTTTTGATTTATTTTGTGCCTGGGGCCCCTACCATTTGGATCATTTAAGGTGTGTTTTTGTGCTGTTCTCACAACCTGATTCACAAGTCTTGCTTTTGAAAAGTTCAACAACAAACCTGCCACTATCTTTCAAGTTGGCTTTATGTCATTTCACAATCCTTTGAACCCATCAAATGACTTTCCTTTGGAATTCTGGACAATAATACAAGATCCTAACAATTGTTTCACCTAGCATTAACTTAGTAGGTACACCAAGATGGTTAAAAGGATTGGATGTTCAGGCAGGAAACAAAGAGATGAAATGGTATGGCTCTGGAGTGAGTCAAAGGTTTGGTATTTCTGAGCAACCTGAGACAGAGATTGAGGTAGTCTTACATGTGATTGAGATACAAGACATGTGGATCAAGAGAGAAGGATCCAGGTTAGCCAACACAGACCCACATACAATCACATGAATGATTTTGGATCCTTACAGATGATTGGGTAGGGCAGCAGTATTCAGTTTGACCTTGCAAGCACTTCAGAGGCAAACCACTGGGCATAAACCTGTCCACAGAGAGGGTGGATAATGGTACCTTTTGGTGAATCAGATATCTTCCAAGGTTGTTCTTCATGTGTATGAAGGGAACATATTACTAACCTGAGATGAAATCACCTTTGGCCCCCTTACTACAACCATTGTGACAGCCCATGGGCTGTGCTCCTGTAGGGACAATGGCTGTGAAAAAAAGTACACTAACTATAACAAGTGAAACAGAGAGCTTCATGGTAAAGGCATGGTGTAGTTAAGATGATAAGGAGACAGTAGATTCTGAGCCGGGTGAAGGGAAGGTTTATATATTGTTCTGGTGTAGTCTGATTGAGTAGGATTGCCACTTGAGTGTTGTTAGATGTGATCACAATGTGTGGATCTCTTGCATCTTAAGCAGTGAAATCTAGTTTTTCTCACAGATTGATCCATTGATCTGGTAAGCTATGCGGGCTCTACCAGACAAGAACAAATTCATTGTTTTCACATGGAGAAGCCCTTGTTCTGTATGAGGTGCATGTGAGCCAGTTCTCACAAACCAAGTGAAAGGCAGTGAAAGGACACTCAGACAGAGAAAGACAGAGGTTTCTAAATCCTTAATCCAGGATTTATAGGTTACATCATATATATGCCACAAGCTCAGCACAACACCAAAGGTATTCTCACAATCTCAAGCAACTTGTGTAACACTCCACATTGCTTCACACCAGCACATATGTCTTTATATGTATGTACTGAGCTTACCTTTCCAAAGACTTGTGCTCAATAGATGTCAAAATACCTTGGTGAGTTTCTTGAGTTGATATATCAACATAAATCTTTGAGATCATCAAAACCCATAAGTTCAAGGGCTTAACATCTTTTTTCATCTCTAATTGTGTGTGTGTGTGTGTACTGTCAATTTCAAACAGTTTGCTCAGGTGTTTCCTGTAAAAAGCTTTGTAAATTCAACTGAACTTGAATCATATCTCTCCCTGACTCCCATCCAGTTTATCTTTTACCAAACTCAAACTTCCAATTCTCCCATCTATAATCCTAAAAAAAGGGTCTTGTTGTTTTCACACCATTTTGTGCAGAAGATATCCTTGGCCCACATTGTTTTTTTTGGGGGAAAACTTCCATCCAGACACTCAAATCACATCTGGGCAAAAGAATGCCTTTGAAATACTTTGCCCAAGATAAAGACTCAAAAATGTACAGATGGGCAAATGAAAACCTCTACCCAAAGACATACTGACTGTTTGGGCTGAACTGTAACAATTCCTCTACCCAGTGTAAAAAATCAACCAGGTGAAATGATTCCTTTGCCCAGCTGGGTTTGAAGTGTTAGATCTATCCAGGAGAAATCATAAAAGCTTCCAGATTATGATATCTTAATGAACTACTTCAAGAAATGGAATGATTGGATAGATTCACATCAGAAAAGAAGTACATACAGGTATCAAAAACAAGGCAGTTATTCATGATATTGCTGCTGATTGAAATATTGTGATTGTTTTTGTTTCTGAATGAATTGAATGTGATGCCAAAACTTTTGGTCTCTCTGCAGGAATATCATTGTTTTCAAATGAATTAAGCTGTTATGAATTCATTCCTGTGTTGAACCTTTTGATCACTCAGATTAATCCATGGTAAATGCATTTCTTCAGCCTATCTTGAAATACCAACTTTTCTTTCCTTGGCAAAGGAATTCTTCTGCCCAGACACAGTCAATACATCTTTGGGCAGAGTTTTCATTTTTGAATCTTGATCCTGTGCAAACTATGTCAAAAAAATCTTTTGCCCAGTTGTAATTCAAGTGTCTGTGCAAAAAGTTTTCAAAAAGAAACCCTATTTGAGCAGATGATTTCTTCTGCCCAAAAGCGGCAGGAAGATGGCAGCAAAAAGGCAAGACCCTAAAGAAAAAGAAATTTCAATTAATTGCAAAAAAAAAACAATCCCACTTGATCTTTATCTTTTTCTTTTTCCTCCTCTTTTTCTTCCTAAGTGAACCAAAGCTTAAGAAAATGTAAACAAACAAATTGAAGATAGACCATAAATAAACAAAGTCAAACAAACAAACAAAACAAACGGAAAAAATCTTTACATCCTTTTTACATCATAAGAAAGAAAAATTGTGTCGAGCAAAAAGAAATCACAAAATGATTTTCAAGTGAAACTACTGTTCAAGGCAAAAAAAAACATGGTATATATATATTTATATAACATAAAGAAAAATGTAAGTTTTTTCGGAAGCAGAGAACAGAGAACAGAAAAGAAAAAGATAATCAGGAGCATGAGAGTGATAACATAAAGAGAAAGAATTCAAAACATATCCTAAACGAAAAAAGAACAAAATTAGATTATCGAGAGCGTTGGTAGGATTTCCATTTTCATCAAAAAGAAAGTAAAAGGTAAAGGAGAGGAAGAGGGAAGAATAGAAAGAAGTTCAACACTCGAATCAACAAAATCACACAAGCTTAAATACAGGAAATTATAAGCTCATCCAATCACGGGAAAACTGTTGAAGACCCAAGTCACCCAGAAAGTTCGAGTTAAATCTTCTTCCACTACTTTTTTCTTCATGAATGAATCGAGATAAATGAAAGACTGAGAAAAGGTAAAGAAAAGAAAAGAAAAGAAAAGGATGTAAAGATTATACAAAGAAATCCATTTTCTTTTGTTTTGCCTTGATTTTCTCATTGGATGTCCTCTAAAAATTGATGATGATGATGAAGATGATAATCGTCCAATCCGAAAAGGAAAACCAAATTGAAGTAACCTAAAATCACCTCCTTCTCCTAATAAGCACCCAAACCTTCTCCCTAAACCCACCCCATCCACTCCCATCCATCGCCCCAAACCTATCCTCATCACCGCCTCCCAAAAGCCCATCGAGATCCCAATCAAAGACCCTTAAGCCAATCGATTTCAACACCATCTCTTGTCCTTCATCTGGGAAACTTCGTTTCATCCTCCTCACCGAATTCGTTCCCGTTAACATCTCTTGTAAAGCTTCCATCGATTGTTGACCTCCTAGAACCGAATTGAAATCCGATTGTTTTAATGGACAAGTAAATGAATTCGAAGATGAAAATGTAGGTGAGATGGAAATAGCTAAGATCTTAAGTTTTAATGTGATATCAAATGAAATCTTAATCGGAGGTAATTATCACCAAAGAAAAAACCCCAAAACCCGAAAAACCAAAAATTAGTTCTCATTCTCAAAAGAAACAATCTCAAAGGTAGTCAAAGACTTATTTTTCTTCGCCCCAAGAAATCCACATTTATAAGCAATATCCGCCAGAATCGCATGTTTCGGATCAAAAGCCGTCGTATAATTAATTTGAAATGGGAAATGAATGGTCGTATTAGAATGAGATTGGATCTGAACATTATCCATCTCACCTCCACCTAAGGGAGCGGTTTTGTTTAATGGATAATAAGCTTTAGCTGAGATTTTTGAAAATGAGGCGCCAAAGAAATTCGGATTCGTCACTCCGATCTAGACAAACAAACCGATGGGGATGAGTGATTTTTGTTTCGGAAGGAGGATTGGAGGGGAAAAGATGATGGAACGTACATTTAGATCAAAGTTTAATAAGAATCCTCCTTGTTGTAAATCCACTTGGTTTCCAGCTGTAGGTGGTTCGATCCCATTAAAAGTAGCATTAGGTGGTCTAACCCATACTAAACACCAAAACAAACCAAAAAAGATCAACCAAACCAAAAAAGATCAACCAAACCAAAAAAAGAAAAATCGGTTTCTTAACCGTCGATTGTGATGTAGAAAACGTACATAAGAATCCAGCGACGATTCCGATTAAAAGTAAAGCCACTACAATCATGGTACAACAACAACATCTACCACAACATTTTCCTTTCCCACCTCTTAAGAACGCACCCGAATGTTCATCTGATCTCCACATTCTTAATCCAGCTTTTTCTGGTATAGCTCCTTCTGCTGCCATCTAGATCGTCGAGAAAAAAAATTAGTTTTGATCCTCTCGATGATGAGAAAAAAGGATTCTAACCTGAGCAGCTACACTACCTCTAGAGTTTTGATTAAAACTATTTTTCGGGGCCACAAGGTTTTGAGCCGTATGAGGCGGAGGATAATCGGTTTTTTCGTCCATAGGATATCCAGCTTGATGATCATCATATTGGTTATAATAAGCCGGTTGTGGGGAAGGAGGAGCGTCTTGATGCGAATAATAAGGGTCCATCGAGCCGGGTGGATAGTTCAGATGGTCTTCATGATGAAAGGCTTGTTGGTCTTGGTGATAGCCTGCTTGGTCTTGGTGATGATAGGCTTGTTGATGGTCTTGGGTTGGTGCATATGGCGAATGAGGTTCAGCGTACGGTTGTTGGTGGGATGGTTGGGATGATGTGTAGGGTAGTTGGTGGTCTGAGTTTGGTCCGTATGGGAGTTGTGATGGTTCTTGATATTGATCGTATGATTGATAGTAATGAGAATCTGGTTGTTGTTGTTGTTGTTGATGATTTGGATATCTATCTCTTGGATCGTATGCCATGATGATGAGTTGAGTTGGGTTGATGTTGATAAAGTGTGTGTTTGATTGTTTGATTGTGAACTATTGATTGTTCATTTGTTTGATATGAGGTGTTGTTCTTGTTGAGATTAAAAATGAACTGAGAGTGTTAGTGTACTGACTGACTGAGTGAATATTGAAATTGGTTGAAAAATCGAAAATTCAAAAAATTCAAATTTATCAAGAGTTTGATTGATTGAAATTATGTTTGATTGATTTGGTACAATCAAATTTGAATTCTGTACTTGACTCATCGAAAGAGGTTTAATCGAAAACAAAGAATCTTTAACTCCCCCAAAAAAGAAACAGGAACTTACCATGACAACCCTCTTCAAATTCAATTCAATTCAATTCAATTCAATTCAATTCAATTCAATTCAATCACCCTCTTACTCCGCTCTTACTCTGCCACTCTCGAACAAGATTTGTTTCAAGGGTTAATGATCATCCTTCACTCATGCCTCTTCACTCATTCAACTCATGACCCCAGTGGACCATGTATCTAACTACATACCTATAAAAGTTTGAGTTCTCTTTTGATGATCAAGAACCATTTATTCTGCTTTCTATTCAACTTGGCTGAGAAAGATTGACTTATGTTTTGGAATGAAGTCATTGTTGATTGATAAAGACAATCTTTGATTCATGATTGAACCTTTTCAGTCAGGTAGTATTCTCTTTCCTTGTGTCTTTTAGGTTCCAATAGCAATGATGATCCATACAGCTATTATGTATGGCAAAAACTTGGAAAT
>MWRK01025511.1:0-14904 GCA_002157035.1 Melampsora medusae f. sp. deltoidis
GACAGAAGATATTTCAATAAGACTTAGTACATAAAACCTTCTCAAGTTAGCTTATGGAGACCAGTTTGAAATTCATCATGTAAAATGATGACACTTAACTTATTTGAGGATGTATCTATCTATCAGCTGGGCCTATTGTGACCCCATTATCTTCATTTGCACAGAAAACTTGATTGGCTCTAGGTATTCTCATTTCAACAAGTTCTGATCACTTTCTGAAGAAAAAAGAATGATCATATTTTCACTAAATCCTCTTCACAGATTCTCAAATGAGCCTCTTGAGGCCATGAGTTTGAATTTCATCATGTAAAACATGACACTTAATCTATGTAAGGATTTAGAAGGATCAGGCTATGTACTAAAAAGGGAGCCAAATTGGGAGGTCATTAGTGGTCTTTAAAGGCTTTGTTCATCGGGTAAAAGGGTGTTTGAATCTATTTCAGACAGGGTGAATTGCATAGATAGTTAAAGATTACAAGATGTAGGAATCAAGACAAGTTGCTACCAATCGCAAAGTCTTACAATGTCATACAGCTTTTTTTGTGTGCTGACCAACCTATTGCTGGGTTCATTAGACACTTTAATGTTCAATCCAGCTGGAGTAAGGTAACATAACAGATGTTGTACTCTTTTTTTCCTGGCAATGGCTTAGGTATGATTTGGTTTTTTTTCTCTTTGATTTGAAGTCAATTACAACTTAATCTTTGTTCATCCTGCTAGAAGCCCCATGAATACCTAGCTTCTGTGTAGAAATTCTTTTCCAAGATTATGATGATCTTTTTTGTAGCTATGTATGTACAACTGGAAAGATAATTGAATGATGATATATGTACTCAAGTTGATCAACTGCTCAGATCTTCATTCTTCCTTTCCTGATACACCTCTTCAAATATCACTTGAGAAATTCATCAAATGAATCAGCAAAGTAAAATGTAAGGATTTCATTTGTGTGAAGGCACAAGAAGAAATGCAAGAATTTGTTTTGAGAGAATGATCGCCACAAGCTCTCGAAAACCACAAGGGTGCTAAGATACCACCACCCAAATCATTCGTATTCTAATTAATCGTGTTGACTTTATTTCAGATTAATCCAGGTGAGGACTCAGGAGATTCTGAGGGACGGATTGATTATCGAAGACCGAGTTCCTTCAAGTTTTGAAACATCCATTTTTCCGATAAATTCTTGACTTCATAACAGATCTCAGTTTGAATGTATGTACATAGAAAATGAAAATTGAAGATTCGATCCGATGATGATATGTTAAACTCATCACACATCGTGGGAGTTTGATGAGTTTAATAATTTGAATCGCTTCGGTTGATGAAGAGTTGAGGGGTTGAGTGCTTGGTTAATGATGCGGTGTTGTTCAGAAGTTAAGGATCATCGGTTGTTGAGAGTGACTGGTTTAGTTCTTAATCTCATTTTACCTTAGAAACAAGTCATAAAGTGAAATTAAACTTTGTACAATCTATTTTCCTTTGGACTGATAAAGATCGATTTAGTGATTAACAACAAAGCATGATGATGGAATGATTAATTTTTTTGGATGATGATGATTATTCAGATCAAAGAAAGAAATCAAGTAGTAGATTGATTGATTGATCATTCTCATTCTGAATCGTATCGTATCGTATCCTTATTATTATTATTATTTTGATTTGATTTATTAGTTCAACCATAGCGCAGGTCGCATTCATTTTTTATTTTATTTTATTTATAATAATTTGGGGAATTTGTAATCAATTTTGGTATTTTGTTTGAATTTGAATTTTAGATAGTACTCTTTGACTTTGACTTTCACTTTCACTTTATCAGTTTTTCACAATCCACTGCTTCACTTCTTCACTTTTACAAGATGAAACTCGATGCACTCACTCGATACACTTATATCTTTATCTTCTTCGATATCGCTCTATTAGCTGCTGCAATCTTTACTATCTTAGTTGTCTTTGGTTGGAAATCTCTCTTAGAAACAGAACCCTTACCAAATCAACATCTCATCACTCGTTTAACTTTATCTACTAACTTTGTTAATGGTCAGTTCAATCATTCCTTTTCACACCAATCCATTTCACAAAACTAACTGATTGGACCCTTTCTTTTCGAATCGAATCTTTAGCCGGTCAAATCTTCTCAATCGCTACCTTTATCGCTTTCGTCATCTCACTCTGGCCATTATTCACAAAACCAACCAGAGACAATGCAGCCACCCGACCCGTAGCGATCCACATGTTATTCATCCTCTTTGTCTTTCTCTTAACCATGGGCGCAGCTACCACCATCTGGTTCACCACCCTTCGAATCCGTGCCCTCTTTACCCCGGTTTGGATCGAACAACCCTTGGAAATCAAATTGTTCTTACAAGACTCCTTACAGTGTTGTGGTTGGTTTAATGCAACCATGTCTGGATTGTTTGATCAAGAGCTTCGGACTGGGTATTGTGCGAATCCGGAATCGATTCCTAGAGATCCGGACCCTAATGTGTCGATTGGATGTGTGGGTCCTTTCACAAGTAAAGCTGATGATCTTTTTAACAACACATTCACCACTGTAAGTCTTCTTCTGGATCACTCTTATTCTTGAAGATCGGTTTTGATTCTAATCGATTCGGATTGGGTTTTGATTAGCTTTATGGTTTCACAATCCTTGAGCTCGGTTTGTTCTTAACAGCTGCTTGTATCGCAAACCTACGTATCCAAAAGAAAAGGTAAAGAGCACTACTACTAACCTCTTGAATATCCGTTTAACTCATCTGACCTTCTTTTGCTCATTTCATTCTAGGTTTTTGAGAATTGATTACAAGTTAATAACAGGTGGTAAAGGAGGCTTTGTATAAAAATCATCAATACATACACATATATACACCCATCTATATACACCTTTTTTGTGATTTTCTTTTTACATAATTCACGTCATTTTAAAATCGATTTTTCCGTGCATATTACTTCTTTGATGTACTTTTTTTTATAAAAACCATTTCAATTTTTATTTGGTTTTCTTTACTTTTTCAAATAATATTTACTTTTTTTCGTTCATTTTATGTTTCTAATTGATTTAGATTCATGATATCAGAACGAACTTATCCTCAAAAACCAGAACAAAAGTAAGATATACATATGTAAGGAAAAAAAACTTATTCTTGAGAGTAAATAAAGCCATTTTTTGGTACGTCTTTCTTCATGAACGATTGTGAAGTATATACAAAGAATTGAAGGGTCAAAACCTATTTCAAGCCTTGAATGATCCATGTTTGTTGAGGTCACCATAACTTCTATTTGACAGACAAGCTTGAGTAATATTGTTCTTTGGAAAAGCAGTTCCTGATTCTGACCAAACCACTTTTTGATGTGGGAGACTAACCTCTATATGTACCTAATGGCTGAGCCAGTCCATATCACATGATTCAAAAGAATGGCCCATGAGCTTGAAGCAACTTGAAATCAACCAAGTTTGAAAAAGATTATCAGTGATCTGAATACATACCTAAACAAAAGGGCCTTCATCATTCCTGCTCACAGACTGGATCATAGATCAGTACTGACTTAATTTTGTTTAGTTGCTTGATGATGACAAGTGGCTAAGGTCTTTGATTGTTTTCTTGAACTCCAAAACATTCTGCTGGACTCTTGAGTTTCAAGGTTTTGGGTTCTTCTACAATGAGATAGAATGAATCAATTTTAGTCATACAACAGTGTACCACATGGGACTTCAGGCTGCTTGCAGCTTAAGACAAAGGAGCATCAACTCAGCTTAATGGCCAAAACTACATAACTATTTCAAGACTTAGACTTAAGTGAAATTCGGTTTGATTGACCAGGATTGACCTGGGTGCTGAAATGTGCAGTGACAGCTGACTCACTATATAATCACATCGAATTCATCATCAAACCATCAACTAGCACTACTCACAAATCATCAATCCAAAATGTCTTCAACAATCGCTGGACTCAAGATCCCATCTGCCGATTTTTGTCATGTACAATGGAGATCATTAGCATGGGTGTTAGAAAACGGACCGTTGAATGAAACCAATGCGATGGAATACTTTTCACATTCACCATTCTATGATCGAAGATCCACAAATCAAGTCTTAAGAATGCAATCTATGTTTTCAGGTCAACCACCGCTCGATGCGACTGCAGAGAAAGAAGCATTGAAGAAATTAGTGGGGATCGAATATAGTTTGGTGGTTTCGAAACCTGAAGATGATCGTGAAGGTGGTTTGTTTGTGATTGAGAAGAGAGACCGAAAAAACCCTGAAGAATGTGGGTGAGCTTTTGATTGACTGATGATCGGTCGGGTTTGAGAATTCCACACGAGTGAAGTTGATGAATTTTGTTTGTTTGTTCTTCCTCGATTAGCTTATCCGATCACTTCTTATTACATTCTTAAGACATACATCTATCAATCTCCTTCGTTCCACGCCGCATTATCATGCCGACTCCTCACCTCGCTTTCGTCCTTGTCAGATCTTTTGGACCTTGCACGATCACGCAAACCAATCTATGATCCACAACAAGGTTATGCATGGAAAATTAAAACAAGACATCAAGGCTTCGAAGGAGGATCCAATCCAAATGAAACCCAAGATCAAGATCTTAGTGCAACCGAACTCACCGCTTACGAAGCTCAGCCGATCTCTCCTGTTCAACATAGACGTCCATCCGATCATTTACCCATGGAGATCGATCGTCTTGAACCCTCCAAACCCCCCAAGATCACACCTACAGGCACCCGAAAGGCGTCGGATGATCAAGTGGAAGTTCGGAACATTCCATTAGAAAGAGCCTTTCAGAACGCGCTGGGGATGTTTTCTAAGCCTGATCCAAGTCTTCCTCAACCTCCAATCACGATCTCTGAAGTGAACAATCCATCACTTCCTCAAGATGATCTCAATAATCCGGCTCAAAGTGAAGCACAGTTGAACCACTCAAGCTCAAGTTTCAATTTATCACATCCTTCGACTGATACACAGAGTTCTGATTCATTGCTTGATGATTCACTGGGTGGAAAGAAAACCGGATCGTCTGGTAAACGTAAAGTTAAACGTACTGCTTGAAAGTTTTGTTTTTGTTTCGTTTCGGATAGATATTTGTGTTTTTATATTATCGATCATATGTACCATGTGATATCTAATTAGTGAAAGAAGTTTGCGGGTGTAAGAATCGATAGAGAGTGAAGTGTTTTGTTATCATCGGATTAGAGAATGAGTCCATTCGATGTATTTTTGAAGTCATCTTCTGATCTGGTTTTCAATTGATAAATCATAGCATCTGAGGTATTAGACTTCTACTGGGTATAGGGTTAAATGTTTGGTGGGGTTTTTCCATTTTTAATGAACTTTAAGGAGACTTCAATTTGTACCAAGATTGATAGTCAAGGATTTCGATTCTTACCTTCTGAGTGAATTTGTAACCTGATGATCGTGATCAGTTTAGGATAGATGTAATGTTGTTCATGAATTACTTGCATATAACTCCGTGCAACCTACAAAGCTGGATGAGAGCGGTGAGAAGGCAAGACAAGGCGATAAACACCAAACTCAACAAAGTCCATCGCTCCCTTTAAGTTTGACCGAATATCCCAGCGGATATCCGGCTCCGGATAGTGACCGGAGCACACCTTAGACTTGAATCTCTCATCAAAAATTCGCTCAAGATAAAGCTGATCGTCTCATCATCACCTCATCATCTGTCTGATTCATTTTACCTTTTCATTGTTCTGCAAATGATGTTGGATATCCATCCTTCTACATCAGTAATCACATAAAAGTTCCGTTGGTCAGTCGGAGTCATCCCAAGCTTGATCGGGTCCTTCTGACTGTTCAGCGTGGTGGATTCATCAATTTGATTTTATGCTTCATGAGATCTTGGACGGCTCATCAGCAATCATGTTCTGTGATCCTCATCGTCAGAATCATTGACCAAGTCAAACCAAGATTAAAACAGTTTGGTTGACTGTGGCGATCAACGTGTCTGATTGCAATCCACAAGCTCGATCTCTATCGGATTGACTATATCAGCTGTATCTGATGAATCGGGCGCTGGCTATCGTTGAAAGTGAAAATTGATGAGAATATGTAGATCCGGAACAGATTTTGTAAGCTATGGGATTCACACTAGGGTGACTGATGACAAGTCGTTCAAAGTCAAGTCATCATCTTTTTAGATGGACTTCCACATCACCTCTCAGTCTTTTATGCACATCCAATAACTATTCCGATCAACAACTTGGAGTTTGTTGACTTGTGATACTTTGGATCATAAATCTTTCATCAACGTTAAACATCAAAGATTAGATCAGTGGACAATTGATTTTACCAACCTTACCTTTCAATCTCGATCCGAAAAACTTGAGCGAAATAGCTCAAAATGGGCGAGGAACTTGGGAGAAGGCTTATGAAATCAGCTCCGGCGATTCTCCGATTCTTTGTTTGGAGATCTCTTTTTTCTTTGATTGGTAAATTCAAGCTGAGGCGTTTAAGAATTTATGAAAGATATTCTCGGATGAAAAATAAAGCTTAAAATCAGCAACAAAGCTTCAAAAGATGGAGGCACTCAAAGTTTCCTTTGCTGATCACATATGTGATCTGAGACTGTATTGCGACTTCGATTCTCCTGAACATGAAAATTATCGTTTTCGAGAGTCGTAATCTTGGAAGGTCAAAGGAAAATTAATTTTCATTTACCCAAGTCACTAATTTAAATTACACCGGTGGTGAATTGCCTGGATGTCCTTATCCTGGATGAAGGCCCTTTACTTACATTCTTATTCACAGAATGAAACACCATATATGGTTTTCCGTACTGAAACTTCCCGCAAGGGCTGGTGGCAGTGCCCAGAGGATCGAATACGACTGCTTTTTGTGAAAAAGGACGTAGAATCAAACCAACATAAAGAAAACGCTTGGATGAGTTTTCTAAGCCATCAGATTGGTCAGACGAGCTGATGCAATTGGAACATGATAATGACCAATCCCTCAGCAGCTCTTCTCAACATAAAAAGAGACCTTTCGCATCCATACCAATTGTTCTTCACTCATCCATAATTTTATCCATTATATACACTTTTTTTGGATCGAATGTCTTCCCATTTCTAAAATTTCTCATTCATAGATATTCTTATCACGTTAATTCTTTTTACAAATGAATCCTAAAGACATCAACGAACCAATTATGAGTGAAGGACATAGAAATTTGAATCTTAACAATATAATCATGATAGGATACAGCCAAAAGTTGGACGATTTGATCAAGATCCATCCGAATGAGTTGTTTTCTAATCATATACCTATCGATGATGATGACTTGGTTCAAGGAGGTTTGTTTTATCGAGATTCAAATTATTTGGTAAGTAAAGAAACATCTCCGACTTCTGATCCTCATCTGAATTGATCGTTTACTTTACTGATCGACCAAATTCGCATCCTGTTGTGGGTTTTGCTTTACTTCTAGGATGCGATCAAGTCTTATACAAAACTCGTCGAAAGGATTTCAAAAGTTGAAGCACCGATCCCAAGAGATGCGATTCAATCTTTGGGAATCGCTTTATCAAACAATGCTTCATGTAAACTGATCATGAACGATCACCGTAGTGTAACTGAAGATTTAGAAAAATCTGTTTCAATTAATTTGATCTTCATAAACAATTCTTTAGAATACCAAAGACTCACGATCACTCAAATCTTACAATTATATAAATCTTATATCAATTTATTTGATTTGAAGCAGGCTCAACAACTTTGGCTAAGCGTTCAACAAGATTGTAACCTTTTAATTTTAATTTATCAAAACCCGAAATTCAAGTTAGACTTTGAAAACTTAACCAAGATCTTAAATTGGTTGATATTCATGGAAAAGAAAATCATGGAATTTAAAACTCAAATGGATTGGGATTTAGTACATCAATATTTCAAGATCTTAGAAAACCAGATTAAGATTTGGAATCTCAATGATTCGATCGAAGAACTTTTCCCGTTAGAGTTAGAGAGAATCAAAGCTGAAAGTTTAGCTTGGTTAGGATACCCAGAGGAAGCTGAAGTGATTGCAAAGTCAGTCTTTATTTATCTTTGATTTCTAAATCGAGCGATCTCCCTTTGACGACTGATCTTATTTTGTTTAGTCAATGCATGGATCCTGTTTATTTTGATGCTACTCACGACTTGTGGCTACGTGGATTGATCAGCTTCGCTTATGGGAATTTACAAGAAAGTTTAAACCGATTTGAAAGATTAGAAGAAATCAAACCAGATTCAATCTCAACGTAAGTAGCCTTGCTATCTGTGTGTGATCTTGAGTTCTTTTAGTCAGATCAATCGTATCACGTTCATTGATGATTTCTTTTTTTGGACAAAAAGTGGTACAATGAATCGACTGAAACACTTGATGTTTCAACATGACGAAGTCAAAAAGTTTTCCATAGATCAAAATTTAGATAGTTTTCCTAAGATGACCGAATTGATACAAAAGGTTTTATGTCGTATAGGTCAATATCCTATTGAACAAGCTTTTGAGGATAACATCAGATTGATTTATATCTACACTTGCTTCAATGTGAGTGATGGAAAATCTAAGCTTCCTATCAGTTTTAAAATTTGAACTCGTCAAGCTGATGATTTGTTGTGTGTTTTTTCTACATAGAATCTTCATAAGATGACTAACGCTCTGGAAATTGAAAAATGTATACAAGAAGTGATCAAATATACAAATGAGATCCTAAGTTCCGAAATATTAGTTAACAACATGAATACGAAAGCCCCAATGATACCTATCAGATACAAGAAATTACTCTTGATCGCTTTTCTTTACAAATCAAGAGTTTGGGCACACAACGATCATAATCTATTCAAATCTATCGAATCTTATTCATGTTTGATTCATTATTTTAGATTTCTTAATGGTTATAACTTAGTACCGGATTTGAATATGCCATTGATTAATGAAGAACTGAATCGAGTTAAGATGAGATGTGATTATCTCAATCAATATCATCAACATCAACATCAAACTAGATTGAATGTAGCTGCTAATCAATCATTGATGCATCAAGCTTCAATCTCCAAAGAGAAGGCCTTTGAAGAAGCTTTAAGACTTTCAAAATTGAAATATGGATATTATCAAGTGAGTGGTATTTCTTTTTATTCATTTACCCCCATGTAATCACAATTCTGATGTTTTGACTTTAATTAATTTCGTTTTTTGTCTTTAGGTATTAGGGGTCAAGAAAACTGCGTGTCAACGTGACATCAGATCGGCTTTCAGAAAATCGGCTTTAGAAACTCATCCAGATAGAGGTGGATCGACTAAACATTTTCAACTTGTAAGTCAAACCTCTCTCAAGACCCATCAAAATCTGATCTTTATAATCTTTATTCATTGATGAATGATTTGCATACTTTTCCTTTGGTGATTGTTAAGTTGAATGAAATCCATTTGACTCTTACTGATCGTATCAAAAGACACGCTTATGATAATTATCAAAAGAGATTAAATGAGTGAGTGATGTGTGATAGGTTATTTACGACTTTCTGGAGATGATTTTTCAAGGAAAACCTTAGTACGAAATGATGAAGGTTTCTTCTTATGTGCTTTTGGGTTTGTGTTACAATATTTGAAGAAAAAAATGAACGAGGTTGGTATGCGTCAAGAAGATATTACTAGAATCATCTTGAACGTACTGTCGTTCGAAAGGTAAGTTGGTTTAGATTTTGTCTTTCTGAATTAGATATGAAGACATTCTTTGATTTGTATGAGGATTTGTTTTCAAATTAAATTTGAGCGGTGGATTTGAAGTTTAAAATTAGATTTTGATTTTTGTTAGTACACATACATACATACTTGGTGAGCTATGCATAGCGAGTCGCCACCGTGAGTTCTACTTTCCTTCCAGCTACCTTTATGCACGCTGCCCGGTGATGCTGCCTATCTACATATCATTCATACTTCATGAATGGATACAAAACTGGAAGTGTTCTAAAAGATTTTGCTTCAAATTGTAATTGTAAAGTTTCTCAATTTTTATGTTAGAGATCAGAATAAGTTGATCTTGTGACTGATTGGAGCCTAAAGTGATCGTTTGTTTGTTTGTTTTGGATCACTTTTACTTTTAGTATCCTTTATCGAATCAACTGTTCTTTCTTTGGTTGACTCTTGAACTGAGACGGATCAATTCCTTAAAATCAGTATTCCACAATCGATCAGTTATTGAACTCGGATATAGTGCATCCATCCATCAACTCATCCTTCCGTCATCTCTCTTATGTAACTAAATCCATTCAATGCTCTATGTTTGCCTATAACTTTTTCGATCATTCCGATGTAGCATTCACTCTAAAATATCGTCACCTTGGTTTAATTTACAATCTCTAGTTCTCTTTAAATCCTTCTTGATCTCTTGAACTCATCAACCATTTACATATTTGTCAAGATCACTCAATCTTTTTGCAACTTTAAAGTACGCAGTGTTCTTACTCATCTTTAAACTCAATCTTAGCGATATACATATATATAAGTTCTATCATTTCTTCCTTTTCAAAATTCTTCTTTCTTTGCTCAATCGAAATTCTCATCACCTTGCATACCGACATACGTATATCATATATATCACATATCAACTATTCTTCAAGCTCACTCCTAACGCTGCGCGTTAGTTTATTGATCTCAAAGATTTATTATACTTTACGTCGTTTCCCGATCAAAGTCCTCTTCTTTCTTGTTTTTTTTTTTCAAAATTTTGGTGATACATAATCTCTTTTTTATCTTGATTTGATCATCCATGGTAATCATTTAACCTTCAATTTATCTAAGACAAACCTTTTACGATTTTTTTTTTGATTTCCTGAGTTCGATTTCTGCTCATCTCTTCGCTTGACAATTGATCATCTTGTTCATCAGCTTGACGATTTACGTTTTTTTGGATCGGCGTTGTTGCTTTATTCTACGCATCAGTTTCTTGATCTAACGATTTCTTTTTGTAACTCAATCATCCATCATTTTCTTTTTTCTAAATAGTGCGACTCGTTTGGTAACTTTAACTTTTGTGAGCTTCGCTCCTGAGTTTTCTTAATCTTATCCCGCTTGATTGATCTTCATTCTGCTTTCCTTCCCTAAACACTGAGCACTGAGACTGACAGTAATCAAACATTGCAACATTCAATCACATCATCCTACGCTTTGTGATTTTTAGGTGATCCTTGCAGCTCTCAACTATCGTCGTTTCTGGGTGTAAGCTCAACTAACCAGAACTTTGAAGGGTAAATGCTTTGGTCTTCATTTCTCGACATTTCTTAATGTCTAGCTTTGCTTTCTGAGAACTGACTATCAAACCTTTTCTTTCCTCCTTTATCCTTGCTTGGGCTCCTACTTTGATCTTCTCTTCAAAATCACATGATATCAAATCGATCTTCATCATCTTTATCTCCAAATTTTATCGGCAATTTCTCGACTTACAAAACATGCCCTCATCAGATTCATCCAAGTTTAAATCGCGTTGAATCTCCGACGATTATTTAAGAAACTCAATTGAAGATCATAAATCATAACTTGATCTTCACTTTGTAAACAATCACCGCCCTTCCAACACCTCATCACAATCACTCTGTCTATCCTACTATCCTTTTATATCACTATCATCATAGCAGATAGATCCACATGATCAATATGATCAACATCACTGCACATCAATTTGCTCCCAGTCTAAGGTCAAATGTGTATGATACAAATCGATTTCCATTCTCAGAAAAGTTTCAGATCAAAGACCAAAGAGAAATAGACGACGATGACGATGGATTAGATTCACTGGATTCACTCATGATATCCAAGAAAAGGTCAAACGGAAATCAGGATATAAGGCCTACTACTTCTACCATCAAATTCGTACCTGATTTGATGAAGATTGATTTGGATCAATTTAAATCAATTCCTCCATTTGATATGAACTCTATCAACTCTTTAAGCAAATTAACGCAATTCCAAACACATGTTATCACTCACTTTCAAAAATTTCCCGAAGATTGTAAGTAAATTTCTTCGAACAGTTTACTCATCTTAACATTGTTACAAATTACTGATCATGGTCTTCCCAAATGATTTGGACAGCTTCAAAATCAAATCAAGCTCGCAAAATCATTCATGATTTTAGGAGAAAAATCTTACAAAAGAATCTTAAAGAATCTGATGGAAATTTGAATCAATCCAAATCGAATCAAGATTGGTCAGAATCAGAAACAATAGATCAAGAATCCAATCATCAACCATTTGATAGATTGATATATTTATTAGATAGATATACGGATTATTGTCGTTCTATCAATCTTTCACCTTGGCCTATCCATCATCTTAAAGTAGGGATTTGGATACAAGGTGATGTGGTATCACTAAAAACTCGAGTCGTACCTTTACGCAAAAGTGTGAGATGTTATGTGACTTCGTTGGAAACTGTTAGACTTAAAACCTATCATTTATTTGATCATGATTGCGAAGGTGATGAAAAGATGTTAATGAGTAGTGAAGTCTTGTTAGAAACTTTAAAACAATTACCTATTACTCGTTCAACCATCAATCCGTTTCATTCAAATCCCAATCAAAACTCCCATGGTGATCATCAAGCTTTTGATCAACTCAACCATAGTTCAAATAAATTGGGCAACTTTGATCGTGATTATATCCTTGGAGTCTTGAAAGATCAATCTGGTGGTGAGTTTTTTTATTCCTCATTCTCAAGGAACGAGATAAAATAATTTCTAAGTTTTCCATCTTCACAGATCACAAATTGGAAATCGCATTAAACTCCATACGTGAAGCAAGAAGACAATCTCAAGTTTCACAAAATGGTCACAAGAACTCCAAAAAGTTTTTAAAACCAAAACCTGATCCACATCTACATACATTAAACCGATATCAAACCTTTTGTAAATCGAACGGTATTCCAGTCTTTCCAATCGAATCAGTCAGAGTATCAATATGGTTAAAAGAATCAGTACTTTGTTTAATCAACGAACCAAATGAAGAGGACGAAGAAAGGAATTCATTGAGATACAAAGTCAGCTTACGTACTGTTCAGGTTTATCTATCTAGATTAGAATATGCTAGGTTAAGAACTGAAGCAATCTTTGAAGGAGAATTCAAATCATTGGCAACTAATTCGTTATATCGATCTCAAGCTATTATTGATATACTCGAAAGTTTTAATCCTAATCATCAAAATAAATTCAAACCTCAACTTGAAAATCAGTCTAGTCAATCACCTGAACCTCAATCTTTGGTGACTGATCAATCAAGATCTACATCTCTTCCTGATTCGCAATGGGAAGAAGAATCAAATTCAACTCGTCCCTCAACTTGTGGATCTTCTTCCGAAAGCAATTTGGTACAAACAGATCAAGAAGAAGGCCCCGAAGAAATCGAAAAGATTGATTTGAAAAGAAGATGGTCTAGTTTAGAAATAGATGAGATATCTGATGAAGAATCTAAGAAAGATGTGATACATAAAGGTCATATTTCGTATATTCTTTGTGACGAAGATTATTCGATTGAAGAAAAGAAGATCAAACTTGAATCCGATTGGAAAGTGAATCCGTTAACTTTTCCTAGATCTTATCATGATTTCAAGAACCCTACGAAAACTTTTATTCCTTCTTTTGATCATTTCCTTTTATCTTCTGTTTGAATTCTTTAATCATTTGTTTTTCTCGCAAAGAGGAAGGTGTTCAGCTAGTGTTTTCTTTTGAGTTGTACTATGTAGTAGCTTGTGTTTTGATTTGAACGTTTGAAACGTTCAAATGATCATCTTTGCTCTGTTTATAAATCCTTTCTCTGTATATCCTCTTCGTATCAATCAGCACGTCTCTTTTTTTCCTTCAAATCGTTTTAAACTTGTTCAAGATGTAGAAAAACCCTCGTGTTGTTTTGTTCAAGGCTAAGTTGTGTCTTTCAGATCTGGATTGTTTTCACTTAAAATCAGACTGAGAATTCTTTTTTGATGTACTTCTATTTTCATTTACTTCTGTTTCTTGATTCGTTTTTTTATTTTCGTTTTCTTATAAAAGCACTCCTCAGATCTCCCTCAAATATATCCCTTTTTTCAAAGATAATGTGATCTTTTGTATCTTACAACAAAATTAACAAAAAAAACTTGCAAAGTGGATATCCTTTATTCAAAGCAGATCCATGATCAAAGTAACCACCCGATCAGGTATGTAGTTGTCTAAAAGGGTAGTATGTGATCTATCGAACTTGAGAGCAAAATTTCTTCTACCGCGACCCTTGAGTGATTCCGTCCTTCCGCAGCTGTTGGAAAACCAAGGCCAAAACGCACGTCTGTACAGTCAACCCTCGATGTATGCAACTAGTATATATGCATATCACGCTATAGGCATTGAAAAGTTTGGGCCAATTTTTTGGGAACGCAGAGCGCCTGCAAAAAAGAAATCCTTGATGCATAATGAGTATTGCATATGATGATCCGCTAAAAACACGTYTTATGCTTACAAAGCGAGTAAAAAGGTGTGCATATAAGCATATGGCACCAGAAATCCTTGATGCATAATGAGTATTGCATATGATGATCCGCTAAAAACACGTTTTATGCTTACAAAGCGAGTAAAAAGGTGTGCATATAAGCATATGGCACCAGAAATCCTTGATGCATAATGAGTATTGCATATGATGATCCGCTAAAAACACGTTTTATGCTTACAAAGCGAGTAAAAAGGTGTGCATATAAGCATATGGCACCATATTAAGGGTGCATACGCTTACATCAAGGGCTACGTAAGTACGGTAAGGTGTCTACATAATTGATTAAGATAGTTGTGTAGTGTGGGAAATATTCAATGATCTGTGTTTCTTTTCTTTTACATGTCATACATTTTATTTCTTTTTTTATTTCTTTTTGTTCCATTTACA
>KZ140724.1:3518-13740 GCA_002157035.1 Melampsora medusae f. sp. deltoidis
AGAGAGAGAGTTTGTTTTTGTAATTTGAATGTGTACAATGTGTAGTTTTAGTTAGTACTTCATCGATCAGAGTTGTATAATTTGTAAATTGTTTATTATGAGTTTTGGTGTAATTTGATTTGATTGATGATAAGAGTGATTTGTTGACGAGGTTGTATTGAGATTATTGTTTTTCGAATTCGATGAGGATGATGATAGGTTCGATCAGTTTGAGTATCTGTTCTCAGTTGGATTAATCAGATTATCTTCAAGGAAGTCTGACTGAGTAGAATTGAGATTGAGAGTGAGGTTGAGGAGATTGGGAGTAAGTTGTTCGTTGTGGACTCTTGAGGTTCAGAGAAAAGAAAGAAAGCAAAAACTTGTTCAGTGAGTTTAGAGTGAGTGAGTGAGTGAGTTCAATTTCTGTAACAAGTCTCATTCAGTTCTTATCGATTCGATTCAATTCAATTCAATCTCAAATCTCACAAACTGTATTTTATTGAACTTTAAACCATGGCGTACAGCTGGTGTATGTAAATCCGATACAGTAGATCATACAGACATCAATACAGCTTAGAAGCGCGTCTCATTTCACCAATCACGATCAAGATTCAAGATTCAAGAACGCGTTCAACTCATTCATTCAAAGACGCGATTAACCAATCAGATTTCACATTCACAAATCACCACTGGTGGGCACTGGCACCACTACATCTGTATGGATCACATCACGACTTTTATGGAAAACAAACTTGACAAACTGATCGGAATTTTCGCTTCATTCATTCCATCAAGTTCCATCTGATCGAATGATGACTTCTTCTCATTCAACACCTTCCCGCAATCAGTAAGAATCAGTCCTGACTCGCCAATGTGATCTTCACAGAGAGTCTGGTGTGTGCTGGGTCAAGCTCGCTGTCTGGGTCAGACTCCAGAGCTTGATATCTATTGAGTACCTTACCCCTCAATAACAATATATTCAATGCAGATTGATAAATCTCAACTTCAATCACCACAGCAAGTCCAAATCTCAAATATTAGTTAAAATCAAAGTAAGAGAAATTGTGTCTAATAGTGCAGCTTTGTGATCTCTAAATACATATGTGGTACTCAAAGTTACTATGTACGCGTACATATGTACGCACACATAGTTTTTTTGCACTTTTTGAAAACTATGCACAACCGGAAAAAGTATACATCGGCATTGGCAAAAGTTTAGGTTTTGACTACCAACGCCGGTTGCCTAAGACTGCATCAAGTTTCCCAGTCTTATAGCCACCCAACCTACACACCCACCATGACCATGCCCAATCAACCTCCCCCAACACCAAACCCCCCAAACAACTCAACAAACCCTCTAACCAACTCAATAAACCCTCCAAATAACTTGCAAAACCCCCCAGCAACTCCTGTCAACACAAACAATGTGGTTTGGGGTCTTCCTCAGCCCATAACCACTCCCGTCCCACAACTCCAGCTCTTATCAAAGTATCCTGCACCATCCCATTCTTTCATTTCTTCTCCTTTTCCCTTGCTCTTTACAATTCCAGCTTTGCAGCCATCTTTACTGATACTGTCATCAACTCCTGCGGCAATGGCGCAACCAAAAACCAAGGCTAAGAGACCTTGAGGATCTCGAACCACCGTAAAAATCAGCCAAAAGAATATCAAGACACTCTCGCTACCAGTGTAACAGGACCGAAGCTAGGGGTTAGATAAGGACTTGTTAAGTGACTTAAATTAGGAGAAACCTCACGGACAAAAGGGAGTTATTGGAAGATGTGACTTTGATACAATTGACTATTTGTGATATGATAATGAATCAGGGAAAAGAATAGGCAAGACATCATCAGCTTTGACTTCAATAATAAACAATGAATCCTCTCTCAATCAAGACAACTCCAACTCACCTCAAAAGCAACTCTTGTGGAGCAAAGACACCAATGCTGATGGAAAGACAATGCTTGACTTGATAGTGGAATGGTTAGGTTTCACTTGGGGCAATCAAGAGTCGCCAAGTGATGTCATTTGGATGTGTATAGAGAGCCACAATACGGAATTGAACAACTTCACCAGATATCGTATAGGTATCCCAAAAAAAAGAATGTGCCGAGAAATGTGGCATTTACCTCACTGCCCACGGTTTCACTGGTTTTACCGGGGCTGGTGTCAAACAGCAGGTCAGCTTTTTTGAGTCTTTCAACAAATTTTCAATTTTTTTTTCTTACTTATTGACGGCTGTGACTATAGATTGATAATTTGGAGAATAAATTCTGTGGGGCCAAATCGTGGCGTAAAGATACTGGAGGTGGGTTTTTCATGGCATCAAATGCTGAGGTGGAGATTGAGGTGTTACATGCAAGTGGCAAATTGACTATTGAAAAGGAGGAAGAAATTAAGGTCATGGCTGCAAAGACAACCAAAGGTACGTTGATGATAAACTTATCTAAGTCCCACGCCGACCCGAGCCGGTCGGAGTCAGCGAGGGACTTACTACAAACTCGTACACTTCATAAGGTGAGAGTTGAGCCTTTTGCAGGGGGGAAACTTCAAGTCCCTCTGGACAATTACCTGCCAAATGAAACACCTCTGGTCCAAAGAAATGAAACATGCGCCAGACTTATACGCATATTGTACAGCTTTATTTCATTATCCAATAGCTGTTCCTTCAGCTTTAAAGTGTCTGTAAAGTTTGGGTCTACATAGCCACTGTAACATCTCAGTCACACGCGACCGTGCTGCGAGTCCTGAGTCATTGGGCCTAGGGTATTGTCCAAACAGATTAACCCCTGACAAATATCTGGACATAAAGTCATCGACCTCAGTCAGCCAATCACCACCCAAACAATGAGTCAATATTGAGATTCAATGTCTTCATTCCCGCAATAGCCATAAGAACTGATGTGAGTCAAATGATGCTCATAATGAAGAAAGTCTAGCGGATGGTCACTCAAATAAAATTCTAAATACCTTCTCAACGAAGAGCGCCAGTAGCTTATGATGGAGATCAGTCAATATTTATATCATGATGCGAGGGTATTTTGAATACTTCCAAAGTGATCATGAAATCAATCAACATTGAAATATGATCTGATGGCTTATGACCAAAAGTAGTAACATCGTCTGTTTGGGACCAAGCTGCTTTTGCCTAAATTCAATCTCCGCAAATGAACAAAAGCAATCGTTCTTTCTGATTATCTGTCGCGTTTCTGTGCTCTTGTTTGCTTGACGAGTGCTTTTGACTTTCATTAAATGCAACAATAGATCATAATCACAGTTGATAAAAGTGTGTATTGTTTGGAAGAAAAAAGAGGCTGTTGTATATGATTAAAAGTCCTTGTTGCTTCTGATACTTTTGAAGTCCATGAGCTTTTACCACACCCACATTTTGCCCGACATCATTGTACATGAAAGGTATAAATACCAGAGCGATGGAGTACAAAAATCCCTGGTTTGTAACACATCCAAGCCTCATTCTTTTAAATATTTGTTTACATTAATCAAACCTCCTTTGTGTCAGATCACCATCAAATGATACCACGAACTTTTTCCTCATATCATCTGATCAGTTGGGATATCTTACTGCAAGGCCGGTTGGCTGGTCAACAATACCAGGGCCTTGGCCTTATCATCGCAAGTTATCGTTGCAATGGATGATTCAACTGATGATAAATCCGCAAGGCATCCAGTCCAGGCCCTTGCAAAAACAAGATACACTGCTTATTGTCGTTTTTGGCTCATTACTATCTCAACCCACCACACTTGATATCACATTTCTCTAACAATCTCCTTACTATTTTTGATTTTTTTCCTTTAGTACTGTCTCACCCGTAGCAAAATTTTCAAAGACCACACACTTGATATCAAATTTGCCTGCCAACCCCTTTGCTATCTTGATTTTTTTCCTTTCGTACTTCTGTACGCATAGGAAATTTTTCAAAGAGATACTCCCAACGCTAGTCCTTGCTACTTTGTTTTTTTTCCTTTAGTGCTTCTGTACGCTTAGGAAATTTTTCAAAGACGTACTCCCCACCCTTGTCCGTGGTGCTTTGATTTTTTTCCTTTAGTACTTCTGTACGCCTAGGAAATTTTTCACAGATATCTTACTCCTTCCTTCAATCCCTATTTTTTCTTTAACTCTTTCCTTCTATTGATACATCAATTATTGTCAAGATGACTTTGGCTCCTGAAGAAAACTACACAATAACTCCACAAATGATTGAATATGCAGTTGCTCTTGTTACAGATTTGAGAAGTAACCCCTCTAGATGGACAGTGAAGCATATCATCCAGACATTCTTGATTGCCGAAGACAAAGAAGGAATTTTGAAAAGAGCTCACTCATACTGGGGAATACCGCGTGGATGGCCCTCAACTTTGACTGTATTGAATGCTATCAGACGACTTCCTTGCAAAAAGCGTGAGGGAAAGTTACTGTGGAAAGCATATATACTTGCAGAGGTGCGCATTCAGGTCATTCTCTAACAGTTGTTTCACATCACTGATTGTCATATATTACCATATACAGGCAAAGAAGATAGTCGATGCAGAAGCATCTCGTCGTTGGCGACAAAGGTGGTACCCAGCAAATGAGCCTGTGCGGTCTTTAAAGCCATCTTTCTTCAATATGGACAAGTCTGAAGAGCGTGCCTCCAAGATACAAGTCGGAATGGGATTCTTATGGAAACTTATTCGCCATCGCTTGTCCACTGGAAGGCCTGCGACACAACCAGAGACGTCTGATGTGGCTGATACCGAAGACCTGCAAGATATCAATATCTCTGATAGTGAAAGTTTGAACAATGACAACAACATCATGCAAGATCAATCCAACCCAGGGTCGCCAGATGATGCAGCTGGAACTGCTCCACTGGAACTAGACCAGAATGAAGATCGTAATTCAGATGCATCAACAGAGTCAGCCTCAAGCTCAACAAAAGAACTTGAAACTGAGCGTCTTAATCGCGGTAGAATCGAGGACAATGTCATTGTGGCAGCTCATTTAGATCAAGAAGAGTTAGATGCAGAGGTGCTGGCCTACGAGTTGGAAGAAGAAAGTTACGAAAGGATCGGCTCTAAATTAAAGAGACTTAAATCTCGTTTTGATTGCGTACGTGCAAGTGCAAATTAACTTGAGACTGCACAACACAATATTGATAATTGATATATTTTGAATCTCTTCAGGTTGCAACCACTGTATGTTTTATGATAGCTTATGTAAGCAATCGCGCAATCAATGGTTTCCAGCTTGAAAATTCCGTCACCTTTTTGGCGGCTGGGGCAAGCGAGCGAGTGCATCATTACCTTCAAGCAATTGGTCTTACTGCTTCGCGCGCTTCTGCTCTACGCGCAGTCAGGCGCCTGGCTAAAGCAGCGCTATCAATCCTTCAAGAAAGAGTTTCTATGGATTACAACATACAACCATTTTTAGTTTTAGACAATTTTGACATTCAAGAGCGTATTCATTATTCTAGATTAGAAGCTGACTCGCGAATGTTCCATGGAACCTATGGATATCTTCATTTCTTGTCTGATACAGTTCTATCACACGCAGACGTCAAGGCCGGACACTTGAGTTTGGATAGCTTTGTGGAAGCTATGCACAAAGCAGAAACCAAGGATGTGGACGTTAAAAGCTTCCTTCCAAACAAGAAAGCCCGGGCTCAATGGGAAGAAACTACTAAGGCTCAACTTTCTCAGGCTTATTTAGATTATATCATCACAAACAACCAAGAGACCACCCTAGACAAACAGCCAAACCTATTACGAACTCCTCCTTCTGTAGAACCTCTGCCAGTTGAAAAGGCTGATGTGATGATGTTACCTTTGATGGACATATCTTCTGGTTCGGCCGAAGGAGTAGGACAGGTTCTCGACCATGTGGCTTCTATCACTGGCCGACCTTTAAAAGATCATCCTGGTGATTTGCAAGTTATTGAAGGAGATGTTGGGACTTGCATAAACTTGGAGAGTTGTAGATCCAAGGTCCAGCCAGCCGGTAGAAAGTACGAGAGTATGATCAATTACCTTACCATACCAGGTGCAGCGCACACAATGTGGAATGTAGGACACTGGTACATACTAGCTGGGTGGGGTGACGCTGAAGATGATAAAGAAATCCCTTTTTCCAAGAGCTGGGAATCACTTGCAGGAAAGACTGAGCGACCAGCTGCCAAAAAAGATTTTGGCCTGATCATGCGTATGATCAATCACACTCATTTTGCAACGATGGTGTGGTGCTTGAGGTCAGTTTACATTTTCCATTCCCCGCTTTTTCATTGTTCATATTTCATTTTTAACCGTGTTATCTGTCTGCAAACAGTGAGGTGATAAAGACGCGACATAACCCAGATCTCTTGGATGATGCAACAGCAAAGTCAATCATTGAAGAGACCCATGCAAAGTACTTCACCAAGAGCTCTCGCAAAGCTGCTGAAGAGGCTGGCGATATTCGTGGCTATAATTTACGCCTACGTCTACGAGATCTGGCCTCATATGTTGAAGCTGATCAGGCCACAAAAGCTGGTGATATTGGCAGACTAATTCTGATGTGGAAGCGCTGGGCTGTGATGTCTCATGGTGCACCAGGCCTTTCTCACTATGCTCAGCATCTTCCCCGCCTCATTTTACTACTTGAGCATTATTTGCCCTCAGGTCTTGCACATGTTATAAAACATTCCTTGATGATCTCAGCGCGAGGGGCAGCTCAAAGATTTGAGGCCAAAGACTTACATCTTGAACATCAGATATGGTGGTTAAAATACTTCTTTAACAATGCGGTATGTACTTTTGATTTGGTTGAAGTTTCTCTCAAAAAAGGTTTCTTACTGGCATTATTGTAAATTGTGTAGGGCTCAGGAACTAAAATCCAAAGGCTTTCTTCGAGGTACTCACTCAACATTAAACTGGTAAATTACAATCTCTCTTCTAGCACTGAGAATGATGTGAGTATGTATACTGAGACACTTCTATCTACAGTTTCAAAAATTGATGGTGCTTTTAAAAATCAGGGCTGGTTTATCTTGTATATATCAAACCAAGAAGATCTTTATCACCAAGAAGACAATGCAATCCTTTATGCGCATGGCCGACAGAACCTTTTCAACCTTTAACCACTCAGAGCAACCTTCCCCAAAACCTGATCTATTTAAGACAGGTTTCCACAAATTGCAAGAAATCTTCTATGATGAGTACACTCACCAACGGCGCTCGCGTTATCAATGGGGAAGCACCCAGATTGAACACATCCTCAATCCTGTTGGCGATGGTGAAGATACGGAGGTGCCCATTGATCCACCGGGTGAGTCATTTCACTGATTCCAAAGATGTGCTAGAATCACTTACACATGTGTTTGTTGTATTCCAGTCGGGGTGATGGAGCTCTGATTCATTAGCAATGGGCGCCATTAATCAATCTTGGGTCAATCATTGAATCAAATTCTTGTGGTGCTGGTGGAATCGTGAGTTTACAGGACATATTGCCATCAGCCATCTCAGATTCATCATCAGTGTTGTATTCTGGTGGTGCAGGTGGATCCTTTGAACGGGAGGTTGGCAGTTCATCAAGTTCTGCGGCTGCAGCATCTCTTTTCAGCTTATCTGTCTTTGCCTTCTCCCGTTTTTTGTTTGCAGCAGTAGATCGTGCCCGAGCAAGTTGAGTAATTATTTTCCGATGTTGTGCATAGATATTGGATTGTTCCCACTTCTTGATGCAATGTATAATGCAGTCAAACATACCATCCATTGCCTCGCTTCCAAGTATTCCTCGGAGCGAAACCCCTTGAGATATTATGTCTGCATTTTTTGCAATCACCCAAGCATGATTTTCCTCATCAAATATGTCCTCGCAGTCCAATTCCATCTCGTATTCATCACATTCCTTGCTGTAAAAAGAATTAAAACTTAACATCAATTGTGACACTGGCTCCTGCATGATAATCATCGACCTGATCCGATCTTTTGGTGGGCATGTCCGAAGCATTTTATAATTCGGTCCCTCATTGAGAGCTGGATTTGGGCAGCAAATGTCGTGACTGATAGTCTCACAGAAAGTGTTGGTTATTATTTCACTCATGTTTTTATTTGTGGCATGGTGCTGCTCGTTGATAAATTTTAAGGCCATTTCTGGCTCACAATTTGAGCATAGACAAGGCTGGAGTTTGAGAGCATTCTGTCGAGCAACCTCTTCTATGTAATCCTCGTCATCAAAGCTAATGGGTATATGACCAACACTTGAAAATTCAAAATCAGAGTTTTGTCAATTAAATGAGTCCAATAAAATTGTACTCACTAGTTGTCTACAGCCATTGCTACTCTGAGACAAACTGGAGTTATCGCAAGTGCATCCATCCTGTTGTCATCTGACATATCCTTGGGAGGTCCAAACTCATTTGGGAAATTTTTTGCCCCAGCACCCGATCGTGTCTCTTCAACCAAAAGGATACCAACACCAGGCCGGCCATCACGACCACAGCGGCCAAACATTTGCACCACTGCCGCGGGATCCATCCTTCCCATAATTATGACTCGGCGTACTAATTTCCAATTTTGTCCTAGACCCAACGCCATCGTGCAGCATATGGTTGAAAAAAGAGATTTGACAAAATGGTCCTCGCGATCTGCCTTATCATCTGGTCCTGTAGCCGCATGGTATCGACGTGCGCAGGTGCTCATACCATTTGCCAAGTTTTCTGGTTGGCCACGTGCGATGTTGACATGAGTTAAAGTCTCTGAAGTACCGTTCTGGGTGCCAGAATAAATGAGAGTTGGGGGAAGGTCGCCATCAGGAACCAAATGAGCATCACCAAAGAACTGTGTGAGATCCTTTGCGCTCTTCAGAGGGTGCTTCAAATTTAATCTGATTAGGCGAATTTCTGGTCAAACCAGTTCTGCAGTTTCTAGCTTGAGGTTATGGTTGCCAAGCCGCAAATTCTTCTTAATGGCGTCCATAGCTTTGGGCCGACAAGTTGCAGACATGAGCAAAATGGGAGCGTGATCGGTGGCAAGAAAGCGTCCATATAGATTGCCGTAGCTTGGCCTAAATACTCCAATATCTTGGAGTTTTTTGAAGGTGCTCATGGTTCGAGCAATCCCACTTGCTACCAGCCCCCAACAGTAGATAAGGTGGGCTTCGTCAACAACTTTCAATACCAATCTTTTTTGGAAAATTGGGTTGAAATATAATTTTGTGAACAACGGGCTGTTGAGAAAAATTTTGGGACTCTGAGACATTCAATCAAGTCAGAATTCTACAGCACAAACTTTTGTTGCAAATTATAAGAGCTCACCAAGTATATAAACTGATGCTTCCCATCAAGAATTTCTTTGCAAACCATTTTTGAGAAGTTTTTCTTTGTAAGGTTTACAGCAGTGAAACCTGCAGCAATTTTTTCTTCCACCTATATCAATTGGAGCAACCAACCGTAAGCGTAGTAAATCATGAGATCTTAGAATAAATCTAACACAGGTTGAGAGATACCTGATTGTTTCCTAGTGCATCCAGCGGATTCATTATCATCACCATTGCCTTACTAGAACAAGGGTATGTGGCAATAAACATCTCGGGGACCCTTGACTTTCCAAAACCAGTTCCAGCCCGAAGAAAGGTGTTCCAATGTTCAATAAGCCAAAGCACACATTTCACTTGCAATGGACGCGGCTCAAAACCGTAGGTTTTGCGGAAGTGTTCTTCGATCAGAGCCTTCCTGGATGCCCAAGTGCCATTTGCAATCGAGTTGATGAAGACCGGTTTCTTGCTCTGGTCGCCTTGCGTGGGCTTCTGCGCCTGTGCAGAGAGGTTTAAGGTGCCCAAAGACTTACTGCGTGTCAAGGGCATGTTCTAATTTCCTCAATGCGCGTAGATCAGATTAGATGAATATGCAAATCGCAAAATTTCAGACGCGACACACGTGTTAGATACAGCCAAGCTTTTTGACCGTCCAAAAGGTTTGGTCCACGGTTTTTGCTCCGCAGTTGGTATACATACAGCTACACGATGTAAAATGAGACCCAAACTTTACAGACACTTTAAAGCTGAAGGAACAGCTATTGGATAATGAAATAAAGCTGTACAATATGCGTATAAGTCTGGCGCATGTTTCATTTCTTTGGACCAGAGGTGTTTCATTTGGCAGGTAATTGTCCAGAGGGACTTGAAGTTTCCCCCCTGCAAAAGGCTCAACTCTCACCTTATGAAGTGTACGAGTTTGTAGTAAGTCCCTCGCTGACTCCGACCGGCTCGGGT
>KZ140732.1:0-11729 GCA_002157035.1 Melampsora medusae f. sp. deltoidis
TTATTTTGTTTCATCTTTTGGATGAGATTGGATGTATAAAGAGTAAAGCGTGTATGTAGAGTGAAGATTTCATGAGCTTGAAAATGATTGAAAGACTATATACATTTAAGAATTCAGCAGAAAAGCAGGGAGACAATATATACAGCCAAAATTTGAAAAGTTTGAAGCTTTTTGAAGAGTGGATATAAAGAGGAGCCCAAGGGAAATATATACATTGGGTGGGTCCAGAGAGAAACAGAGTGTGTTGGAGATCAGATCACCAAATTTGAAAAAACTATATACATTTAAGGATTCAGCAGAAAAGCAGGGAGACGATATATACAGTCAAGATTTCCATAGAAAAACAAAGAGTATTGGAGATCAGATCACTAAATTTGAACAGAATTTGAACAGTGTTGAACGTGTTCATCACAATCTTGCACCAATCTTACTTCATCAAGCATTCTTAAAAAAAATTGTGCGGTTTCCTTGTATAACTGACCATCACATTTGTTACTTTTGAGCAAGGGGGGAGAGTTCACTGGCAAAGATAGCACGTGTGGTGGCAAGTCTGCACTGGCAGTCTGAGGTGATTCTCAATTAGTTGTATGACGGATTACCAACTCACTCAACCATAGAGAACTAACCTTTTTTTCCTATGGCTTTGAATCCGTTAGCACTCTGCTGTTGAGTGGAGTTGTGAGATAAAGCTGGTGCTGCGGAAGCAGATTTTGTATTGGATCCAGTTTTGAAAGCATTTCCTGATGATGATGACTGGATTTTACCATTTACACTGCCAGCTCCAGATGCAGAGTCTTTCATGCATGGCGGTGGTGATTGGGACTGAAATATTTTTGTGACGTTTGGAGGAGACGGGGAATCATTTAGGTTCCTATTGTTGCTGACTTCAAAACAAGAGTTCTCTAGATAGCGTGATTGAAAGCAATTGGCGGCTCCAGTGACAGGCTTTTGGAAGCTATTTGAAGATGATTGAATCTGATTTCCTTTCTGGCGGGCCACAAAATCTGAGTGCCCTGCGCCACGCCTTGATCAAAGTACTTGAAGTCAATCAACATGTCCAGAAGGCTGATGTTGTAAGCTACAAGTTGATGATGTGGACTCAAATTGAAGTTGTTCCTTTCCAGCCCCACTCGCAGAGCTCTGGAGTGTGTGTGTTTGAGGTGGACTTCCATTCTGAGCCATGGAACTTTGAAAGCTAGGAGTTGCTGAAGGAGATATGTGCCGCTTGTTGCTGGCTTGAAATCTAGAGTTCTCTAGAGGGCGTGATTGAAGGCAATTGTCTGCTCCAGATATGTGCCGCTTGTTGCTGGCTTGAAATCTAGTGTTCTCTAGAGGGCGTGATTGAAGGTGATTGTCTGCTCCAGAAACAGGTTTTTGAAAGCTATCTGCCAATGATTGGATCTGATTTCCTTGCTTGTGGGCCCCAAAAGCCGAGTATCCCAAGCCACGGCTTAGTGATTGAAGCCGAGCAACGTATGCAGAAGGCTGGTTTTGTACGCTACGAGTGGGTAAGGGAGATCGATATAGTGTTCTTTTCTTTCCAGCTCCATCAACAGAGCTCTGAAGCTCGTGTGATCGCTGAAGTAAATCATCATCTTGAGAAGCAGAGTTCTTTAGGCTATGAGTTGGTCATAAGGATCTGAATTCAGGGCTTTTCTGGCTAGCATCAAGAGTAGAGCTCTTTAGGTTGCTCCTTGGTGGTGGAAACTGGGATCTTTTGTTTCCAACAATAGCGGCTATGGGTGGTTAGATGTGGATGAATTGATTCATGTTCAGTAAGTTTTCAGTCTCAAGCTACCAGGATGGAAAAGATGATTTAAATTTAAGTGAAAGGGCCCAACCTGATGCAGAGGGCCTATCTTGAAGCCTGACGTGATTGGCTAACATCTCCTCAACAAATTTGGGAAAACTTCCCGGCATGTCCACCAAAGTTGGCCAATGAGGATGGCCAAGGCCGCAGCAACTCCTCCTTTTGTAGTCAAGTATTTCAATCAGATCTATACAAAGAAAGCAAGGTGTAAATTTCATCAAATCAGTGATGGCCGTGTACACATGAGATGTAAACCAAATTCTACACACCCTCATCAGCATTTGGAAGCCCACCTTTGTCGCTGGGCAATGCTTCAGGGTAGCGCGTGTAGCTCTTTGCATTGGATTTAGTCGCTTTTGGCAGGGTAGAAAATAGGTAACCAGAATGAACAATATTGTTAGAACTGAGGTAGACTAGTAGATGGCATTACTCCAAAAGTATCCTGACCTTTAGTTTTGTGGTTCAACTCTGAAGATACGACTTCTGCTTGAGCTGGGCCGCTGTTGCACACATCCCCCGTGGTTTCTTGAAGGAGAGAAAAGGAACTGCATCAGAAAAAAAGACATCAGGTTCAGATATTAAACTGAGGTTTGTGTATGTGTTGCATCCTGGTAGTCAGAGCATGACCCGCTAGAAGAGCAAGGGCTCAACATGGTTCAAGACTTTGCGTTTGTTGGAGAGAGGAAAGGTTTTTGATTTTGACAGGGAAACACTGGTGAGGAGACAATTCACAGATTCTACTGGAGGAAGAGTGAGATTTGATGCTTGGATGAAGGACCTGGGTCAGCTATATAATGAAGTGATCTTACTTTTGTCTTGAGCTACAGCACGAGACACACTTGACAAAGAGCAGCCCAAGTCAAAAGATCCAAGGCAACTCACCAGTGATTGTCCTTTCAAGAACCGCACACCCGCTGTGGTGATCAAAACCCGTCTCTCCCTCATTCTTTTATACTCATTCAAAGCATGGAACACACTGAAGTGTTCTTACTCCTCAAGAGTCACGTATCAAGACTCTTACAAGCCTCTTAGGGTTCTTTGCTCACTTCTCAGCAGAACACCATTTTTTTAAGATCACACGTTTTTTTTCGGTTGAATTCATTGTTTATTATTTAAACGCATACAATCCATAGAACAAAAAAGGAGATGAAACTTACAATCAAAGGTTAGAATTGAGATTAAGAGAACAAAATTAAGATTGAGATGGAACACATTGAGGGTAGCTAGATAGATAGGAATAGAATAGAAAAGATCAGATAGAGTATATCAGCATCAAGAGAATAGAGTGAGTGAGAGAGAACATGACAAGAAACTTACAAGAGAGATAGAATCAAGATCAAAGTAAGAAAGGATGGAGGTGTTAGAGTGAATCAAGATTGATCAAATGGAATCCTAGAGTGTACAGAAGCAAAGGTTAAAAGAGGTGATAAAGTTAGTTGAGAAACAAGATAAGATGAGGAAAATGGAAAGAGGACTTACAGAGATAAAGATAGAGTTGGGATCAAGAGTGGTGGAGGCCTTAAAGTCAAGAGAGAGAGGTGGAAAACCTGATCAAATGGAGGTGATGTGAAATGGAACAGCCGGATCAGGTTAGAGTGCGTTAAAACCAAAAATTGAATGAATTAAAATACAGTTAGTACAGGAAGAAGGATGAGCATTAATAAAGATAAAACAATCACTTACAGGCCTGAATCAAATTAAAACATAATCGAGAATCATCGGACACCTGGGTTACGTCGTGAAATGAGTAAGAACAAGATAGGTGAAAGGAAGGAGGGAGGCTGAGTTGTGGCTTTGGTTGAGGTTGAAATAATATGAATAGAGGGTGTTGGTGATCAAGCATCTGTATCTGTGTTTTTGAGTGTTAGTGATTGGTTATTTGAGAATCACGTTGTGTTGAATGTGTGTTCTTACTGTTATCATAGTAGCTGTGAATTAAAAGTGTTAAGAAAAAAAAGAGAAAGAAAAGCTTTAGTTAGTAAAGACTTTCAAGTGTCTAGTCATTAGAGAATATATTAAAACTTACTTTTTATGGAAGTGTGGTGTTAGTTGTGGTATTAAAAGATTAACTCGGAGTTATTGATTGTTGATTGAGTGTGTGGCAGCGCTTATTGTTGTTATTAGTTGAAAAGTTGGAAATCTTCCTCTCTTTTCTGAGCTGAGTCAAAAAGCAGTCAGCAGATCGTTGTAGTCTAAAAAAGGTCGCCAAAATCAAATAAAATTGCCAGCTTTGGGCTCTTTTACAAGACAAGGCCGGGTCAAGCGGGTCTTGGATTTCTAGTCTAGACCTGTAAACAACTTGTTACACACGTAACATTTTGATAAAAATTACAAATTATACATAATTTTGTGTTACAACCCCGTGTAGGGTTGTACGTAACTTTGACAGACTCTGCTCAGCGCTACGGAAGCAACTGTGCAAGTCTCATCAAGCTTTGGGAAACCTTAAATAGACAAATAAAGAATTTAGAGTAGTCTCATTTTTTTCAAAAGAGATTTCAAAGGTTGAGGGCGGCTTAACAGCACTCATAGTTTCATCCGCTCTTTCGAGTGGTGATTCTTACCCTCTCCGGCTCTGCCTACGCTAGACTGTGTAGGAGTTCTACACCGCGGCACAGAATTTCACCCCATTCACTGCTATATGTATGTGGTAACTTTCACCCTATCAATTTTTTGAATGGGAAGTCTATCACAAACCTTAGGGGACATATTAAAGCGTATTTTGAAGGGACTACCCTGTACCACTGAAGACTTTAGCACACCTTCAGAGCACCGGGTATCTTGATGGACATATGAAAATAATCATTTGAAAAAGATGTGTGCCTGAGGAATCAAGTGAGCTCAACTGTTTAGCTCACTGTTTTTTGATTCAAAATTGTTCTCCTGGTTGTGTCACTTTTGATAGGTGGTGATGGATTGGGACTTCGGAAACCTTGCTTTATTCAAAATTGAGTGATTTATCACGAGTCAATATTGACAATGTTGATTTGAATTAACATCTTTAAAATTTGTTGGTGTAATTTTGCTCCAGCCTGATCCCATACCAACTGCAGGCTGCCGGAAAAGTCTTAGGCCAGGTGCAGGTCTTGACCGGGTGTAAACTTGAAAGTGATTCAGGTTACCGGGTCATCTCCATCACACAATATATGGAGAATGTGACCTCTTGTTTTAAAAAATCCCTCACAGACTATTTGTTTAGATGGTGTGATATGCCTGAGGGGATTGGCACCCTAGAATAAAAAAACTGTTTGGTTACGCACACGACACGGCTTTACTAACAACATAGGTTTTTAATCTCAATCTCCCGTTGTAGGATATCTATGATAAGTCAGGGACAATACTTAAATAAAGATTGGGAAAGAGATTGGAAGAAACAAAATATAAAACAAAACAAAAAGCCAACAAGGTCAAAATTGCTGCGCTATGCACAGCTGTATGAGGTCCCCTAGATAGTGGTGTGAAGAACCACTATCTAAGAGGCCCGCTACGCACCACTAGCATGGAATACTCGCTATGAATTTCCCGTAGTGGTGGGTATCAGTCACTAAAATTTGCTGCAATATAGAGTCGCTAGCGCTATGATAGCGACCATGGCACATTTTTTTAATATGAACACTGAATTTATCAAAAGGCATATAGTAAATGGGTAGAAAATATAATCAATGAACAATTAAAATGAGAGTACAAGATAATCAAAGTGAAAGAGGGAAATTAGAAGATGATTGAAATGAAGATGACCAATTTGACGCAAAACAATGTATCAAGGAAAGTCGTGAAAGTGAAGTGAAACTAACGGAAAGAGTGAATAAGAAAAAGAAAAAAAGAAAAATGGAGTGATTGTTCATTGTGTCTCCATATTCCGCACCAACACTAAAGCTTCAGAAAATTCACCAGGAACCTCGATACCTGCCTTCAGCCATTCACATGTTGAAGAGCTCCGCTCAATGGTTTTACTTGACAAAGCCAATTGATCCAATCCACATCCATCGGCTGNAAAGAGCCTTTTGCATGGGCATGTGGTTGCTGCACAAGCCAAGAAGTCTTGAGCCAAGATGGCAAGGACAGGAAAGGCACCCTGGTGGTCCTTATACCAAATGAATGATGATAATGAGAAGAATGTCAATAAACAGTAAAATGGAAGAACATAAAGATGTTGAATAAATACCTTCCACCACGAAAGGATTGATCCTCCACTAAGTGGAAATTTTCCGGACATGTAACCCTCAATCTCTTGCCCAGTTTCATTGTCAGTCTCCAAGGGAAGCGATCCAAAGACATTGTAGTTGTCATCGTTTACTGTGATGTTTTGCTGGTGGGAGGTGGAGGCAATGGGTTTAAAGACTTGGTAAAGATTAGAATAGATACTCATTTGCTGTTCTATGATTTGGTGGACACAAGAGACATGTGATGGATGATATAATTCTATGAATTTAATTTGAAGTTGGGGGTTGAGGACAGTGGCCACAATGATTGCATCACATTCAAGAGCTTCCTCCTCGTATGTCCAAAGTTGATTGATCATGACTAAGATCATCTTCTTGAGACTGTTGTATGGTGAATTCAGCATCAGTTTCTCAAGGGTGGATTTGACACAATGGTAGTCGAGTAAAACAATGGCTGCGGTGGGGTGATCGCCCTCCACTCGGGATGTTGCACAAGCAATTACCTGAAAAAAGAAAGATGATTAGTTTTTGATCACCAAAATGAAGCCTCAATGAGTAATTAAAAAGAATTAACTCGCATCCATGACCTCATTCAAAGCTGAGACACATAACCATTCAGATTTTGAAATCATAATCTCATCCAAGTAACCTTCCTGATTGTTAGCCAACATCTGGTTGATTACCTGTAAGTAGAAAGATTGGTTAATGAAAACATCAAGAGACTAAACAAAAGATGCAAGAGCTAACCTCAGCCCCTTCAACCATGATTGATTGACTTTGGTGCAATCCATTCCATTTGCTAGAGATACCCAGGATAGGACAACACATCTTTCGACCCAACTCTTTGGCACAATTACAAAACTCGAGACAGCAAGATGAACGGCGGGCAATCAGACGGCTGACTCAATCAACCTAGATAACCCCAAACAATTGCAGATCTTGGTGAGGCAGTGAAAGATAAGGAAAAAGAAAAAAAATTGCTTACCTTCTTGATTGCTTGGATCACAAGATCCGGCTTTGATTTGGATGAACTGGGGTAAGCATTTGAGAGAGGAGTCAGTTCATCATCACCACCGTCCCATTTGCTCTCAGATTGACAGTCGCGGACCTCCGCTTCACTTTCATCGTCTGAATCATCTGATTCCAAATCCTCCACTTTAGCATTAACATTGTTAGTTCCATCATTCAAAGTAATAGATGGGGTGGGGATGTTGAATAGTGGTTGTGTTGTTGGTTTTGTGTGGCCGGGATCAATACCTATTGAAGCTAGCCCATGCTTCACAAGCAATGCTAGCTTGTGGGCATAGCACCAAAGGTGCATGATGTAAGAAAACAATGTTTGACGGAGACACTTTATAAAGGCACAAAGAAACACCTTAAGCCAGGTGTTGACGAGACACGGGCAAGAAAATACTACGAGTTCTAAACTCGAGACGAACCTTTATAAAGGCACAAAGAAACACCTTAAGCTAGGTGTTGACAAGACACGGGCAAGAAAATACTACGAGTTCTAAACTCAAGACAAACCTAGAATAGGTGATGAGGAAGATATAAAGTAAAGCTAGTAGAAGAGAAAGTCGAGAGATGAAAGAAGTGAAAAGAGCACAACAAACAATAATGGTTTAATCTTTCAGCGTAGTTCAAATTTTGATAACGAGATGGAGTAAAGAAATGAGACAATATACTCTTACCTTTAGAATATGATTCCTCGATGGGAAAAAGATTCGTAAGGCAGAGGGAAAGGGTTGATAAGACAAAAACAACTGCAAACAATTTTTAGAAACAAATGATGAAACCACACTGTAAAACATGACTATATATTATACCCCTAATCTAATCCCAATCCGTATATGACCTTCTACTGAAATCCGTGCTTTTGAACTCATCACATGCTTCCATTGCTAAGCCATCCTAATTTAACCCAATTCGTCAAGTGTGCCTTACTACATTATACCTTGATGGTTTTGAACAATTCCTCGAGAACAACAGTTCTCCAACACATGAAACCGGCTTCCCAATCAACACTGGGGGTAGCGTCAAGAAATTGTTTCCGCACTTCAAGAGCAAGGGTTTGATTATTCGATCCAGAATCTGTCGTTTGAGCTAACATGTAGATAACCAAAACATGTCAGCACAAATCAATCAAAAGGAGAAAACAAAAACCAATAAAATACTTATCTTATTGTGTAGACCGTGCTTGATGAGGATTCTTGCCACAGGTCGGGCCAGTAAAACACCGGTGTGGTTCCACGCTGCTAATTTGAGAGACAAATGGACCGTCTTGAACTCCCAATTGTTGTTGATGAAAGTAACGTTCATTCCAATGAAAGCGTGTCGGCTCTGACGTGTGGTCCAGCCGTCATGAATCAGGCAAAACTTGCTGTTGTTATCCTAGATGAGAGTTGGATAGGAATGAAAGTCGGAGAAAAAATAAGAGTGAGAAAAATAGAATAAAAACAAGGAAACAGAATGGGAAATGAACACAAACCTTGATCATTTGAATCACTGTGTTTTGCATTCCAACATATAGGCGTTTGGCAGTATTTGCTGCCGAAACTGAGGATCAAATGGCAGTGTTAACGTTAGAAAGTCTGAAAGCAGCCCGCAGGGCTACGTCTTGAAAGCGAGCCCATGGTAGTGCCTGTCGCGCTACCCAGATCACCAACATGTGATTAAGGAGATTGGGACTGAATTGATCCTTAGAAACAAAAGAATCAAGAGTTCCTGACGAGTTGGCCTGGAGTGCTTGTTGTTGCTCCTCCCACGATGGTGGAAGGTTCATCCCAGCAGCCTGGGCTTCAGAGCTTCTTGGGCAAGCAGGTCTTCCTTTGCATCCATCCCGGTGTCCGTAAAGGTTGTAGTAACTGGTCGAACCTTTGACAAACCGACCGCGACACCATTGACACCTGTACATCCTGGGCTCACCAGAGGTCTAGAAAAGGAAAACATCAGTTTTCAAACTCAAACCAAAACAAAAGAAGAAAAAACAAACCTGGCCGTTTGAATAGATAGGAGGGTGAAAATACTTAAGAAGCTCCTGAACACGGGCTAGTTGTGATGCCCTGATACCAGTGCGGGGCCTGCAGGGAATAATCTCATCTTGGGAGTCTTGATTGAGATCGATGCAGGTAGGGACAGTCTTGTTCTAAAAATGGAAAATACATCAGTAAGTAGAACCACACATCAACAAACAATATAAATGATTTATAAATGACTTACATGAGTTTTACGGGCCCTTTTGCCACTCTTTGTTGCTGACTCTTGACTTGCCTTCCTCTTGGTTTGCTTGCTGCACAATGGCAACGGTGAGCCTAATGATTCTTGCTGGTCGTCGGTTGCAACGGGGCCATCAGAAGGGGAAAATAGAGAGCCGGGTAATCAAGGCGACAAAGGTTCGACTTGAAGTGACCGTTGAGAGTCAGGTGAAACAAATACAAAACCAGGTTGTGCACAAACAGGTGTCCTTGGTTGAAGCGACTGCACCAAGGGAGATGCAGGAGGAGCTGTTGACGGGGGAGCTAGACTGATACAAGAGTTTGACCAAATGGGACAATAGGTGACATTTGAGGTACTCTGATCAGTGAATGAAAACTCTGATTGACGCATCAAGTGTCTTAGTGATTACAAAAGGTGACTGAAACAGTAGGAGTTGGTAGAATGAAGTTATGACAAGGCGGTTGTCAATAATAGCACTGGATGAGAGAAATCAAAGGTATCGTCAGCAAGTGCACTGCACCTCTTTTTATCTTTTTGAACCAGTACTCACCTTGGAATCTGCTCACGTGTGAACTTGTGGTTCCCATTCAATAAGACCTTTGTGAACCACTGGTGGGCCTTTCAATTGGTGGGCAAGAGAGACGAGGTGGTCAGTGGGTGGTTTGATGAGTCGAATCTGAGTATGGAAGAGTGGAGTCGAGGTGTGAACAAGTTGAATCCGAGTATGGAATGAGTTGAATGATTTATTCGGTATAGAACGAGTTGATTCAGCCTGAGTCCAAATGATAGTCGAGGGAAGGGTAGTTGTTGAGGCTGAAGAGGGCTGAAGTCAAAGCGGCCGGTTTATTTGGGCACGTAAAGGTATGTAATAGTATACATACAGGTAGTGGTCACTATGTGTACCGCTGTATGTGTGGACAACCTACCAAAATGCCCGAGCGCAGTGAATGTACCGCTATAGGATTCTTGGTTCTCTGGATAGGGCTGTGCCCAGACCACTATGGAAAATCCTGGGTTTTCAAAGTGCAGAGCCGCAGCACTACCGCAGCACTACCACTATCTTCTGTGGTGTGATTTCGATGTTGAAGCCAAACAAACTTGCATCTATAATTAGCCAGAATCATTTTGGCAAAATGCTAATCAATTCCCCGACCATGGCTGCCCTCTTAGCTTTTGCACGCTCTAAGTGCAATCTTCTTCTGATCTTGTGGCAGTCCATTTTGATACTATTTTCATCAATATATGTCTTCACCCGCTGAGTTTCAAACTTCTCCCACTCACTTGCACTCATCTTCTCCTTCTCTTTGTGTAAAATTTGGATGTGGTTCACAAGGGTTTTGGATATTTGACAATAGGAGCCAAGTTGAGTCACCTGGCATTTATCAGGTTTCATCTTTGCTCCTCTGGAATCAAAACATCCCGATGATGTAGTGTAATGAGGGATCTCAGGAAGACACAAGAAAGATTGATGTCGTCAACATTTGTCAAAAGAAAACATACTCTACTCACTTTTACATCCCACAATATATCATATATACCATTGCATTGACTCAATGCCACCTTTATACCAAAATCCTCAACGACAAAGTACAAGCCCTTGACCAATCCAAGCTTGAGTGCTATTTCCTTATTGCAAGGTTGACCAGCTGTTTGATTGATAAGGCCAAAGAGACCAAAGGCATAGCGGGTATGGTCTTTATCAATGTGGATGCCATTGGCAAATCCATCACAGCTAACGGCCATATTTGATGCAAAAACGCGTCCATTGGGGATGGACTGCCACTCTTCTTGATCAAAACCTGGTACCTCAGTCATAAGTCCAATCGCCAAGTTGGTCTTGAAAATATAAAGCAAGAGACATGCAAATCTTCCGGCTAAGAAGTCTTGAATCAGGTGAAATCGTTCCACACGCTGTTTATTGGTCAACATCCAATCAATGGTAGTGGCTGTGAAAACACTCATGGCATAAACACCTGGGATTCAAGCAAATAGTCAGTTCATCAGGCTATCCAATAAAAGTGATCAAGATACAAAATACTTACCCAATGATTTATCTTGATCACTTCCTCCTCGCCAACCACAACATCCCATCCAACCGCATACATGACCATGTGCATGTTCATTGTCATCATTAGCACCTGCTTTTTTCTTTTGCAAACCATTGGTTTTGCATTTGTTGCGCGCTCTGGCATGTAGATAAATGGTGGAGATAGTATGATTAAAATCTTTTCTGAGTTGTTCATCCATGGTTTGGAACCAGTTGCATCTAACTGCTATGACCAAAGTTAAATCAGCTTTGTTGATGACCACAACAGTGCCATGATAGATTTTGATCTATCTAAAATTGTCGGTATAGATTTGGTGGCCCGGCCCATATCAAAAGATGAACTTGGTGTCCAATGGGAGTCCAAGGTCTTGGGCAAGTTGGCACTTCAAAGTGGTGCGCTTTTGATGATATTGATAGTAAGGTTGTCCTATGCTGCCCTTCTCTCGTCGCAGCTGATACTTGATATGACACGGTGAGCTCTTTGATTTGAAAT
>KZ140744.1:0-10369 GCA_002157035.1 Melampsora medusae f. sp. deltoidis
ACTTGGTCTACATGACATCCTTCTCAGCTCCACGCTGAACAGCGAATGCAGGCTTGCCTGAGCTCTATGTGTAGTCTTTTGCTTGAGAGTTCACTTGGATTGTGTTGTATATCGAGGATCTTGAAAAAGGCTTTCTTGCATGAGATTTTGCTTAGCCAGTCAGCCCTTTCAAAAGGTTCACTTCCTCGTACCCTGAGTCCGAATTTGCTTTGATCAGTGGCTGACATGGCACAAACAAACCCGCCAGTGGTATATCAAAGGCCACACAGGATGAGGTTTGTAGGTGACATCAAACTTCCCGTGAGAGGATGCAAAAGGATGTTAGATCTGGTCAAGGAGCTATCTTTTAGAATGGATGAGACTGTTTTGATTGAACTTACTTGGCCTGAAGCCCTCGAGGAGCAACGCACATGTCGCAGTCCGCTAAGTGCATTCAGACACCAGATACGAGATTAGCCACCTGCGTGTCCCCTCGCAGTCCATTTTTTGAAGGGCGAGGAACGAGCTTTTGCACCGGTGATCGTCTCCCAGTGCCAACCGTTGATGGTTCTGGCCTACATATGGCGGTAGAGCACGTTTCTCCCATGTGCTTTCTTCGACCACCTTGATCAATTCATTCTGCCGATCTTTTGTATTTTAATGTTTATTGAAAGGGTCAAGATTCGGCCTCCTGTGACCTATGGAGTTCTCGATAAGACTCTTGAGCGCAGGTGAAGTTGTGTGGGTGAAGATGCCAACAAGCAGCCACTGCGATACATACCTCGTCTGACTGAAGTAAGCCAAACAAATCGCACTCTGCTCTTGAATACTTCGGTACCGTGGTCTCGTGAATACATATATACGCCCAAGTCAAAGTATATGCGCAGAACACGATCTCTAGAATGTCAGGATAGTGTGCCATCAGTGGAAAGTATCGTGGACCTGGACAGGACCCATGCAACAAACATACTGCTGAACTATGATGTAGGTGAATGATGTCTTATTTGGAAGGCTGTGTAAGGGTATCATTTTGTCACAATATCACATCGAGCTTGAACGGTGCCCGTTGACAGAGCCGTCATGGTGCTCCTGTCGACAACAAACAGACCACAGTGCTGACAAGCTGCCTCCCAAGCACAAAATCGGACGTATGATGATGTGCATGTCCATTCAGGCTCCAGGCTCCATATACGATCCTACGGCACGTCGACCGATGAACAGGCAACTTTTTGCGTGGGGCCAACAATTGATCTGGGTATCGACACAGGCCGAATGGTATATTTTTTGTGTAGCAATGTGGTTGGTTTTGAGATTTCTTCAATACTTTGTCATACGGAAATGTGAGAGTTTATTTGATGTGGGATAGGTGTTGTAACTGATTTGATCGACGTGAAGGCAATCAACGGCTTCGATGAGCTTAGACCAGGGCCATGCACGGTTGAGAACCATCACATGCTCCAAACTTCAAATCTCGATCTGATATTGAAATGCGACCATTCAAATTGGATGAGGACTCCCAAATATACCTCAAAGGCTATCTTCCAAAGATACATAAATCTGCTCATCACGGTGTTGCTTCGAGGCACGCGGCATGTGGTGTTCCGCAAGTTTTGTCAGGTCCACCTTTCCGTGTTTCCTCGCAAGAGAGCAAGCCTTCGGATCACCCGCAATGCCCACTAGACACGCCATTCTACTGCTCAAACCACACACTTTTCTTGAACATGGCGTGCTTCGTGCATACATACTCCAAAAGGATACAACCAAGCCAAGTCCGGCACCAGCCGATATCTCAAACAGCACCAGCGACACGTTTGAGAGCTATATGCACTTGAAGTGATAAATTCGCAGCGACTTTCTCTTTCTTGATCTTCTGCCTTTCGGATTAATCTATCCCGCAACCTAAAGAATCCTCACAGTACATGCAGCCTCAAACCGCTTTCCATTCTTGTCCTCACTCGGCTATTGATTCTCTTGGATAGACCACCTGCCTAGACCAGCGCCGCTTCAACATTTTCGTCTTCCTTCTGTATCGCTCTAAACTCTCCAGCTCAGCTCACTTTGGTGCTAGTCTTTCGCTTGGGCGAGGAATTCTTGCCAAGTAATTCGTCTCCGCTCGCACTTGGTGTAGATCCCCACAATTCGAGGTATACCCCCACAGATTCACACCGCTCAGTCTTTGCGTATAAGCACTCTCGAGTCCACGACTGTTTATCTCTCCCGCCCATTTGGCGACTCATTTGAATCTTATCTGTCCTCAGTGCGGATCTTCGCCGTTCCGCCCAATCGCCAATCGTGTATCAACCCCTGTTTAGGAGCACGATACGGATCTACCAATCAATTTTACGGAGTTCACCTTGGAAGCAAGCAAGGAGGGGCGTAAAACCAACCAAATAAACAGGGAAAATCCACTGCTGTGCCGCGAATCTCAAAGGATCAGATAACGGGTCTACGAATACCCAGCAAAAAATATCTCATAAAACTTTGTATCACCTAAATTCTCAATTGGGGGTCAAGGAGAAAGTCTAGTCCAAATAAATTGCAAGCCAAATCTCGAGGTTGTTTTGAACATCCTTTTAGCCATCATCGAACTCCCTACTCGCATACTCCAATCCTTTGTGTTGGCTTCCATCATAAATTATCATCATGCCCCCCTCTATTGAAGAAATCAAAAAGTTGGACGATCCAACTTCGACCGATTTGATTGATGAGAAGGATTATTCCCCTCGTCTCACCTCACCCGCATCCGGAGAACCAATTCACTCCTCCTATACTCTTGCACCTCCACCCTACGACGTCAAGAGTGGTGAACCAATCCCTGTGGTATGTAGCGTAACTTCTGCGTTTTCCCTCTGGATCATGATAGCTGACCGCATTGCACGCACCTATTCCCGATCAGATTGCCGGATTACCGGAAGAAACTCAACAATTTACCTTTCGGGCGGTAGCCGTTGGATGTCTGTTAGGTTCCGTGGTCCAAGCAAGTAATATTTACTTGGGCCTAAAGACCGGGTAAGTCCGCATATATCTCTCTTCTTGAGTCCAATCACTCAAAGCAGCCCTTCACCAAATCACGACCAGGTTTACTTTTGGAGCTTCATTATTCGGTGCACTGTTCGGATATGCACTTCTCAAGCCTCTTTCTCGGCTGTCGATCCCACTCCTTGGGGGTTACTTTGGGCCACGTGAGAATTGTACCGTTCAGACGGCAGCAACAGCCAGTGGAGGACTTGGAATATTGTTTGTCTCAGGTGTACCCGCAATGTATCAGCTCGGTCTTCTCTCTGCAAACCCCAAAGGTAAGTCGTCTCCGAAAAAGTTGAGTGTCAGATGGATATTATCTATATTGACGAGTCCAACATTTGATCACTCAGATGACGTGGGAAAATTAATCCTCTTTACCATGGCGGGTGCATTCTTTGGAATGGCCTTCGCAATCCCGATGCGCAAACAGTGAGTTGTCCTTTGACGATGATATCTGATGGTACACTCACTCTGATATCTGAATCTGTGTTTCCTTGAACTTTGTAGTTATATCCTTCGACAGAAGCTCGTCTTCCCCACACCAACAGCTACCGCTCTAGCCATTCACGGTCTTCATTCAGGACCTGAGGGTGAAGCAGCTGGGAAAAAGCAAGCTATCTGCCTTGGAGTAGCCTTTCTCAGTTCTATCTCACTTCGTGTCGTCAGCCAATACATTCCAGGAATTGTTTGGGATTGGCATTGGGGATGGTGGCTCTACAAGCTTGGTTAGCTATCACCTGAGCTCTACTACCTATAGTCTTTCATACTTATACAGCCATTATGTTGATATATAAAACGGGCAGGCGCTAAGGGGGCAATTGCCGCCGACAACTGGACTTGGGTATGCACTTTTTTCTTCCTCTGCCGCGCCGTGGATCTAGATCAAATTTTTAACATCAACTTGATGAATACCAGTTTCTCGAATTCACCCCTGCCTTTTTGGGTTGTGGTATCCTCTCTGGACTCAACGCGTCTCTTTCGTTCTATCTTGGAACGGTCTTGGCTTGGGGAATACTCGGTCCAGTACTAGTTGCGCGAGGCGTAGCCTTCGGACTTCCTAGAGAGGCCGAAGGACTGATTTCCTATCAGGCTATGAATGCAGCTTTTACAACGGCTGAACATCCTTCCCCGAGGTATTGGCTTCTTTGGCCTGGAGTCATGCTCATGATCGTCGCGTCTTTCACGGAGTTGGGTATGAATGGACGCAAAATGCTTGGTGGTCTGTTAGGTTTGGCGTCAGAGATCTTTCGGGTAATCACACGTCGCGAGAAAAAAGTCGATGAGAAGAAAGAGGATGATATTCCTGATCCAGCTGAGGGACAGCTTGTGCCCGTTTGGGCTTGGGCATCACTCTTAGTTGCTTCAGTTATCCTTACCTGTGTTGTCATGAAGCTGCAAGTAAGTCGAACTGACTAATAAGAGACTATTGCGTATAATCCCTTGATATTCTGGTAACTGATTTTGATTTTTAACACTCAGTTCCATGTCAGACTTGGGGTCACAATCCTTGCTATTTTTCTCGGATTCCTTTTCTCCTTCATTGGCGTCCAATCTTCCGGGGACACAGATATCAATCCAATTAGGTAGGAAAATGCAATCTCTCTGCTAGAATGATCTATCTCGATCCTGATCTTATATTTCTTACTAGTACTTGCGCAAAGGCTTCACAACTCTTGATTGGTGGAGCAACAAGGAGTTATTCGCATGCGACTGATGCACTCACTGTCAACCTTCTATCGGGTAATTCCATACAATCTTTACTGAAATCTAAGGAAACGACATTAACCTACTTTTCGAAACTTTCAAAGGAATGTTGGCTGGTGCAGCAGCAAACCAGACAACCGATATGGTAGGCGACTTGCGTACCGGGCATCTACTCGGTGCTAGTCCAGCTTCTCAATTTTACTCTCAATTCATTGGCGCCTTCTTCTCCATCGTCCTCGCACCCACACTCTTCATTCTCTTCTCCCAGGTAAGCGGTCAAGAAATCATACACTCTTAATACCCAGTGATTCTGTATACTCAACTGACATTTTTTCGAATGACCAACAGGCCTACCCATGTATCATTGACCTCAATGCCAAAACATGTGAATTCGGAGCTCCATCAGTAGGCGCATGGCGAGCAGTTGCAATTGCAGTGACTTCGCGTGGCCCATTACCTATTCCTCGTTCATCATGGATCTTTGCTATCTGTTTCTCAATCCTTGGAATGCTCATCACAATAGGAAAATATAAGCTTTTGAAACCTTCGGCTCAGAAATGGGTTCCTAATATGAATGCAGTCGGATTGGGTTTTATTGTAAACTTTACGGGTTATGCTAGTGCTATGGCTATCGCTTCGATCCTAACTTTTGTTTGGCAGCGGAAATCAAGTCGGACATACGAACGTGAGTGATGTTTATCATTCTACTCCTCAGTTCTGAACACTACCCTTTCAAAGCTTTGGGCGCTGACTTGACGCGTTGCCTCGGTAGTTTATGCTTACTCTTTGGCAGCTGGACTGATGTCAGGGGAAGGATTGGGTGGAGTTGTTAATGCATTATTCGCCGTTCTTGGAATTGATGGTTCTAAGTGTTGAGTCCTAATTTAAAATCACGTTCATAAGATGATCAAACTGACCTTGTCATCTCTTCTTTATATCTTTTTTATTTTCCAATTTCTAGACGGATCTGCAGCCTTATGTCCTGGAAACGTTTACTGTGGATAAAGTAACTGAATCATTTACTAGACTGATCAAAAAGGAAAGATGTTCTTTATAATATTTTTTATTGTGACAAAGTAAATGTACCTAAGATCAACTACGTCATCGAAGTGTAAACTTTTTTTTGGGTTCAATGATTTTTTATATCTTTTGATTTATTTTTTTCGGGATTTTTTAGTTATTTAAATGGAGATAATAAAACAAGTAATTAAATTGATAACCTATGACAGATATCAAGCTAGCGAGTTCAACATGGGTAACTTATGACAAAATTCACATCCAGAAGGCTGAGATATACTCAAAGGTCAATTGAATGCAACACAATTACACATTTTTTGTTTGATTTACTTCTATGGTATACTCTTGTACAATACATGCGAGTTCCTAAACTACAAGCCCAACCAATAGGGTACAGAACAAATTTACATCTTGAGTGAGAACTTGAACCAATGATCATTGTAGCTAGTAAAACCGACTTTGATCTCAGTGTGTAGGGTCTTCTAATTGTACAATGGCAAGAGTTCCTGAGCAGCATGCCGAGCCTAAGCGTAGTTCAGCATAGAGCAGATTTCAAAGTGTGCATCTCCCGTCCATGTCTATGAACCTTCCTCCATTTTACAAGCCCAACCAGTTTTATGGCTTACTGATGCAACATTTTTTCTGAGCACCAAGTATGCATTACCACATTTACATCAAAGAAGATCTTTCAATCCTCATTTTGCATGTCATCCATCATCTCATGATCAATACAAGAAAATTCACATCTCACATCTTCTTGCTTTGATGGACCTTAAACCCTCAAGGTGCCTCAATGATGCACAATCTCCCCTTCAAGCAAGTTACCAAAGTTTAAATCAATCTCACAAAATCAACTCAATCCTATCCTAATCACCAACTCATACAATCCTCTCACACTACCAGCAAAAGGTATTTTTCATGTGGAAAAGACTATTGCAGTTGATGCGGCAGTTGATGCACAAATTGATTGAAAATGCAGACTTGATGCAAAAAACGTACTTTCAATGTACTTTTAATGCACTTTTGATGTGTTTGTAATCATTTGTCACTCTAAATGCAATCTTTTTTTCCACATGAAAAATACCCTTTGCTAGCAGCAATCACAAAACTCACAAAGCATACATACCACAATCCCTGCAACAAATACCTGTATCAATAAATCCATAGCCTCATAGGAAGATCAATCCACAAATCAAACTATAAAACACCCACCCAAACAAATTTTTGAAAACCTTTAAGTTCTGATTCTATATTCTCAATCAAATCAAACCAAGCAAATACAAGAAACCAAACCATTTTCTCAAAACCAAAGATCTATAAAATATTTCGGAATTCTAACAAAAAAATAGGTTCAAGAATACGAAAAAAAGGGAAAAAAAATCTTTTTGGGGATTACTTAATCACACACACACATATATATATCAAATAACGAAAGATAAAAACATTAATTGCCCTTTAATGAACTTATATAAAGTGATTTTTTCGTTGAGAGGAAGGTGGTGGTAAGTTTGTTTACAAAAAAAACATGTTTTGTATGTAAGCTTTTGAATAAAATCAAAACAAGGGAATTTATCAATCAATCAATTAATCATGTGTCCTTCTCTTTCTTGCAAGTCCTGGTGATGTTCTTCGAATAGCTATAGAAGGAGGTGGTGGCGGTGAATGATGTAAACGGCTTTTGATAGTTTTGGAAGCTTTAGTATCGTCTTGTGTGGCTGGTCTTTGTTTCGACATCTTTTTAAAACTGATTGAACTTAAATCAGGTTGAAGTACAGGATCTATTGCTCGAGTGGTAGGCGCGGTAGCAGGTACAGCAGTAGTTGATGCTGGTGCTGGCGGTGCGACTACAGGAGCTGGATTTTGAACGGAGGCAGTTAGAATCTCATCAATCACCTGACAAGCAGGCTTATTAGGCCTCATCATCCCCAAGCCTAACAGGACAGCTGCTGCTGCTGCAGTCTCCGTCTCTACTTCTAATACCTCATCTCCCATTGGACCATCATCAATCACAAGAGTTGTCATGGGACGCGATTGTGTGACTGGAATCGTCTCATCCACAGTCGAACTTTGAACACTTGGTCCAACTTCAAGACTATTGATTGACATTCGTTTTTGTAACTCTTCATCCAAGGTTTGTCGCTTACGTCGTTCATCCTCTTGGGCTGCAAGAGCTGCTGCTCGTTCAGCCATCTTGCGCTCATAAATCTCTAATTCCACTTGGTATCTTGCCATTTCCGCTTCGTACCGTTTCTGTTCCGCTTCCAAGTCATACTCCTCTTCAGATGCAGGGACTTGAACATCGCGTTCTTTCTTTGGGATTCGGTCCTTTGCAGGCGGCACCTCATGGGCTCCACGTGTAGATATTGTGGTCGAAGATGTCGCGATTCTTCGATCATGAGATGATGGCGAAGGAGGTCTTCGATGATCGCGATCATGAGGTGGTGGGGAGGCAGGCCATCGAGAGTCGCGCCGTAGCTGTTCTTGATGTTCCCGGGCAGTGGAGAGTGGCGGCGCTGAACGCGGGGGAGGACTTGTACCAGAGCGGATGGACAAGCGTAATTTTCGACGATCGTGCTCCTCTCGTTGATCGCGCAATGACGCTCGGCGCCAATCACTTGTTCGGCCATTGCTTTCCGTAGCACGGTCATCTATCGAGCGTCGAGGTTGATCTCGCTCCGATCTGAGNATCAGGATGTCCATAGTGTTCCCGACTGGTGATTCCCCGCCAGCGTTCATCCCTTCGATCACGATCGATTTCACGTCGCTCTGATTCCCTGCGGTCGATCTCACGTCGTTCGAGGTCTCTTCGTTCAAGATCTCTTCGATCCAATTCACGTCGGTCAGGACCCTCCCAACGTTCTCGATCTCTGTCACGTTCACGTTCCCGATCTCGTCGATCGTCAATGTCAGGAAACCTGCCATTACGCTCACTGCTACGTCTAGGTGCTCCACGCGGTAGTATCGCAGGTCGACCTCCACCATTTATACTGCCATTGGCTGATGATGGCGATCGAGTACGCCGACGAGGCCAATGAGATCGATGATTTGCATCACGTCGTTCACGCTCCAAGGAACGTGCGCGATGACTTCTGATCGAGTCTACTGAAGGAGCGCGGGTTCGGCTGAGGGCGATGTGCTCTCCTTCTTCCAAATCTGTCCTTGGATGTGCTGGTGGAGGTGGTGGAGGTGGTGGTAGTGGTGCACCGTTAGGCTGATAAGCTGAAGCATTTGTCCTTAATTCGCCCACTTGACCGTTTTCCACGTGAGGATGATTCTGATGAAGAAAAGAAGTAACAAGCGAGGTGAGACATCCACATGGTCGAAAGCCTGTTAAAGGGGTCGGTCTTCTTCAGACGCTCAGATAGAGAGGCACTATCGAGCTAGGGAATGGGCATGGTAAACCATCTCTTCCGAGGATCGGTTTAGAAAGAAAATGAAAGAGAGAAAAGGTGAGGATAGAGAAGCACTCACAAGTATAGCGTTGGTTGAGTTTGGTTGATGATCAGGATGAGATTGGGTTTCGTGAATTCGAGATGGTACATGATTGTGGATGGGATTACCGGAGTCGATCTCAGGTCGATCTTGGTGAATGTGATTAGGTTGGTGTTCAATAGGTCTCTGAGGGTCAGGATTAGGATGATGATGATTATAATGATTGAGAGGGATCGGCTTGTATACAGGATGAAGACCGGATTCGATTTCGGACTTCAATCTGCGAAGTTTTTCAAGATCAGGACTCGGGACGATGACCGATTGAGTTGGGGGTGCAATTGGTGGACATAAGTTCTCATCGTGATGAGGAGGAGTTGGTGTACCACGGGTGTTGAGGTCAGGTAAATGATGAGGATGTTGTAGTTGTTGTAGTTGTTGTTGAGTTCGATGACGAGGTATTCGAGGTGGAAGGGGTGGTACTGGTACTTGATGTGGATGAGAATAAGGGTTAGACGAAGGCTGAGTGTATGCGTTTGACTGATTTTGATCGTATGAGATTGGAGGATGATTCGAATAAGTTTGAGTAGGAGGTGAAGGTGGATAGTTGATATAAGAGTGATTAGGATGTTGTTGATTTGATTGAGTATTATGAAAGTGAGAATGTTGATCGGAGTGATGAGATGATGGTAAAGTAGTACGTCCAGCATGTTTTTGTTGTTGTTGATGATCCGAATTTGGATTATAATTTTTCACTGGATAACAGCTCATCTTTTGTTGTTTTGATGATATATTTTTAGATATCTATGATGAAGATAATGATAATGATAATGATAATGATAATGATATTCACGCCGGGCAAATCCAGGTCATGCAGTGTATACAGGTTGCTCGGTCATGTGGAAAACAGGAAATATTCCCGCGCCCTGGGCTATGTCACGGCTAMATGACATGCTCTCWTGTATGACACCGCCGCCACTCATACCAGTGACATGGGCATCTGGCGGGCAATAATGGTCCAATACACAGCCCGTGAGCAGCTTATATCTATGTGACATGTACAATTCAGTACTCATTCAAATACATGTGATTAGGATGATTGATACAGAGTGCATACAGGATGGGGGGTCCTGCATGCCTGACAGGTGCTCCAGGCCCTGACATGCATTCAGGATCACGCAACCTGTATGCACTGCATGACCTGGATTTGCCCGGCGTG
>MWRK01025595.1:0-10862 GCA_002157035.1 Melampsora medusae f. sp. deltoidis
GAGGGTTTTTTGTTAGTACATCCAACAATATATAACCTAAAAATACAAAAAAAATCCTCAGATCAAAGCTCTCAACACCAGGAACAATGTGCAAATTTTTGTGTATTTTTTGCTCTTTTCCTGACCTCTGAATATTTCTGTATATCAATATTTATGTTTTCTGCCCAGAAAATGTTATCTTTGGTGTAGTGTGAACACATCTCTTATCATTCCATTCTTTTTTATTTTTTTTGATTTCTGGTAGTTTGTAAACATAACTGGAATCAAAGGAATCAAGTTGATGAAAAGGAATAAGCATTATCCACATCTTCTTCCTGGCCTTGTGCCACCCAGTTGTAAATCTCAAGATCATTCATCAGACAATGTTGGAGATCTGAATCTAGGTAATTTGAGAGCAATTCTTAAGGTCTTTGAGCCAACATCTGAAAGCTTGCAGAGTTTTTGCTGAAGGCATGATTGTGGGACCAAGTCTTTTTGGCAAAATATGTACTGTACTAAATGGTATTTACTCAGGGATTTGTCTTGACACAATGTGTGTTCTATTTTCATACCTCTTGTCTTACAAACTTTTTGAAATTCTATATCATGGTTCCTCAAAACATACATGTGGTCAGATTGTATTTCAAAACCACTGATTGATAATGTGAACCATCACCTGTGTTATAAACTATTCTCATAAAAATTCTGGGAGGTTGAGAGGTTGCTTGCAGGTTATGTTCTCTAAAATATATGTATGTTTTGTTAATCATGTGAAATACAGATGTGTATTACACTTTGCTTCAAAAAACTCAGGCTTAAGGGTTTTGTCATAACTGCTTAGGCCTGTTGTGAGGGGGTGAGGGAACCAAAAGTGGTGAGGTGTCTATACCATCCAAGAATTCCTTGATTATCTCCGTCCTGGAACGATCCTTTTGAGATGCTCTGAGACTGGAATAGAAGATCTTGAATGTATCCTGGAATCTCATCTTCTGGAAATCCATGTCCTGCTCAGAAAAACAGTCTTTTTGTGTTTGACAATGATCCCCCCCCCAACAGATCAAGTAAAAATGCAGACAATTCAGACTTGTATTAGAAACTTCTTGTCCAGTTGGATGCATCTGTTATCTGATATAGGGCTGTATTTGCTACAATTGGATGTGAACTTTCAAAAATCATAATAAAAAGTTGGAATAGGTCATCATTTTTTGAAATAGCTGTATTTCAAAGAAGCTGGAAATCAATCTTGATTCAAAGTGAGCCCTGAACCAAAAAACTTGGGTTTGCAGTTTTGTTTTGATTGGCCTTCAACTCTTCAATGACATGATCAGGTAAGTTGTCATCTTCTGCGCACGTTTGATCTTGCAATTTTGAAGTTCAGACTCAAACACTAAGCCTAACTTCCCTATAGCCCTCACCTCCCCCCTCCACCTCCTATACACATTCACTTCTATTTCTACATTGATTGCTTGAATATACCCTTCCACCACATGGCTTACCTGCCCCCCACACTGATAAGCCTGAACCAAAACCTAACCCAAACTAATCAAACCAGCTTCTATGAGACCTCCCAAACCCAAACCCAACTGCCATAAACCCCTGGGAAGATGGTCAGAGGCCTGATGCCTATGCCCCTGGCTCCCAAATCCTTTGAGTTCTCCAATGTATCAGGGCACCAAAAAGCCAAACCGAAACCCAGCTCCTTGGGATCACGGATTGGATAAGCCTTGGCACATTGGTTTTGGGGCTCACCTTGAATTTTGATTTGTAAGAAGACTGTCAGATACAGTTCCTCCAATCTAGTCATGACAACCATAACTGCTCTGAAAAGACCAATATTTGATTACACAACGTTATACACATAACACCTACTAATGAACCTCTTGGTGATAAGTCATTTTTGGGTCAGAAATCACATGTTTGAGTCAAAGATGAATTGGCTTGGCTTAGCAATCTGACCAGCGAATTTTTTTCCAAAACCTCAAGATTTGGGTCCAGGTAACCTAGAGGCCTTGAGTTAAGTACTTAAGCTCAGAGCTTAGGTATCTTAAGCTCAAAGCTTAAGTGCCTACGTGAATAATTAAGCAAACAAAACTGAAAAAAAATGCAAAAAACCTCACTTGGGTATTACTACTTTAGGGGTGAAAAGTGGGCTCTCAGGACTGGGACCAGCTTGTGGTGATGACTAGACTGAAGCAACTATAGATTAGAATCCCAAAAAACTTTAACTCGTTTCCCAATATAAGCCATTTTCAAAGTACCTGCTTAAAAGTTACAAAGAATCTTATGTCCAAAGTCTAGAGATTTGTTGTGTGTGTGACTCTGTGGGTAATGAAAGAGTCTGATTCCAAGAGAAAGAGTTTTGGGAACTTTTTTTCCTGGAAAACCCGGTTTTGGCATGGCATGGAATAGGACCTTTGGAAATATGCTTATAAGATTTGGTTTTGAAAATCATAAGAGCAGATAGATTTTCTGGTTTTCACTTTGGGTTTTTACAGATTTTTTCTTCAAGTGAGTTGTGATGTTTTGTGTATTGCCAAAATTACTATTTTCGTTTGACAAGCCAGGCTCTTCATTCATGAGTCATAGGTATGTACCAATTCCAAATTCCTCATCCCAAAATCCTTTCCAAAGCTTTTTCAAAACCAACTCTGTACAATACATACTGTCACATCAAATCCTCCCTCCATAACTTTTCCCATCAACTTGTTCAGAAACCTTCAATAAATTCAATCAGATTGTTTTCAAGAAATCACCATCCAGAAGCTTGGTGTGCCACTGGCACTAGAAGTAAAGGTCAAGTCATCTGGAAGTAAACTTTTGATTTATAATCAATCAATCCTTTTTAACCAAAAATTCAATTCATTCATGACACACAATAAAAGGTTGAAACCTTCAAGGTTTCCCAAAATCGAAAGCATAAAACCAACATTCAAATGTTTCATTTTAATCAAAACTAACCTAAATAACCACAATATGTTATTCAAGTTTTATTTTATTTTTGAAAAAAAAACCCTCAAGTCTAAACCCCACTCTTTTTCTCTCTCATTCATTCTTCTTTCCATAACCCAAATCAAAATCTCTTCTTCTTCTCACACATAATTGATTGTAAGTATATGGTATTCAATAGGATCCAACTAAAATTAAAACATAAATTTTCTTTATAAAAAAGACAGAACACATAATCTAACACAAATATTAATTTCATTTTTTTCCAATCCTTCATCCTTCACCAAACCAAAAAATCAAGAACAAAATCTATAAAAAAAGTAGATAATTATTTGTTGTTTTTTTGTCTTTTTAAATTTTGATATGTTGTATCAAAGATTTCAAAACCTTTCTTATCAATCAATCAATCAAAATCATCAAAACAATTCAAAAAACTCATTATCCAGATTTTTCTTATAATTCACCCAAGAAAAAATAAAAAGAAAAAGAGAAAAGAAGAAAAAAACATCACACATAATAGCCACACACACGCACACATACAAACATTTTTTTCGGATGTTTTTGTGTCAGAAGAAAAGAAAAATCACACACACACACACACACAAAATGACCCAAGAACCAATTACATTCAAAAAGAGAAAAGGAAAAAAGGAAAAAAAGAAATGAAGAAGATAAATTGACCTTCAGTATAACCAAAAAGAAAAAAAAGAGATCCATAAAACCCCCCCGTGATTTCCAACACTCTACTCTTCATCATCTTCTTCATCTTCATCTTCCTCTTCTTCATGATCTTCATCATCATCATCATCATGATCTTCAACATTTTCTTTCTTGACGTGTTTTCCATTCGATTTCTTTCCACCTTTACGTATCACATTCACATCATCTTTCTTATCTTTCACTTGTTCCCATTCTTCCAATCGATCCCATTCAAATCCGGTAGGAGTCTCATAGGTATAAGTTTCCATAGCCCAATCTCGTACTAACTCACTAACTCGGAAAAACTAATGATCCAAAGACAGTTCATCAGGTTCGTGTATAACGAATGAATTAATAGATCGAAGAGCGAAATGATAAAATGAAAACAAACCTTTCGAGTAGAATACTTTTTGAACAAGTTACTATGTTCATTACCTCCTTCATATCCAACCACACCCACAAAACTAGGTTCGAGTCCGATTCCCAAAACCTTGCAACCTGTTCGAAGGATATAGTCAACCATGATCTGAGCAGTAGGAAGGATTTCATCCTGAGTGTATCCCGAATAATGAATCAAATTCGCGTCCCATTCTCCTCGGTTCAACAGTTTCCTTGATAACCAGATCGAGGTGGCTGCTAAAAGTGAAGGAGCAGTGGCAACTAATCGGTAATCGACAATTGAAATTTCCATAAAGTACTATAACCCAGGAATCAAAGCATGAGCACTGTGCTTGGAAAACAAAAGTCAAACGCGGAATAACTTACTTTAGCAAATGTACGGGATTGGATATCATAATGATCCGCCTTTGAGACCCTCCTCAAGAAGTTCAAAGGGTTAGGATACCGAAGATCCCAACTCAACATCTCCAACATGTACGTTTCAGCTTTCAAAATCTCTTCATTTTCGTATCCTCCATCAGTCATGTACAGAAAATTTGTCACACTAGGACAGATAACTTCTTCGTATTTAGATGCAAGGAACAATGAAGTGACTCCAACCAGTTGGAATTTGATCAGAGCTACTGTTCGTTTGGTGAGAAATCGATCCATCAAGTTGATAGCAAGGTAAAGCGTTTCGGGTAACAATCGGAATTTGGAGTGCACTTCAATGATCCAGTCTACCAAGACACCTCGCATCTTCCAAGTCAATTCACTTTGACGGGACATGTAATCGGCATCAGGAAGGGTCTCAAGCTGTCAAATCAGATGACAAGATGATGACAATAAGTGAGCTGAATCCTGAACGTAATTATATCAACTCGATGGCAATAAAGAAAACAACATACCTCAAGCTCGCGCATGTAATGATAGATCTCATTGACATACTCTTTAACCATCAATGGGTCCTCTTCATCACCTTCATCCAAATCTTCCCACCCTTGCTCGCCATCCTTCAACTTGACCTTTTCAACCTCTTTGCCTTTTGTACTCTCCATCATCACCTCATCATCGCCATCTTCAGTTTGGATGTTTTCCTTCTCAAGCTCTTCTGGTTCACTTGTTCTCGGTTTCTTAGATAGTCTCCCTTCGACTTCAATCTTCACCAGACCCGATCGGTTCGCACTAGCGCGACGACTACTCTGTCGAGAGGGAGCAGTGCTTGCAACATTCTTAGAAGCCGGTCTGGCAGTAAGAGCGACTTTTTTCTTTACAACGGTTGTTGATGTGGTTGTTGGCCGACGAGGTTCGGGAGCAGGAGCAGTAGCAGTGCGTTTCAGAGGTTTGATTTGACGAGCGCTAGTCTTGGTGACTGGTTGATTGATCGCAACATCTTCGAGCACCATTGGTTCAGCTCCTCCAGCCTTTCGGGTTAATGTAGAAGCTTTACGAGTGACAACGGCAGTAGTGGCCTTGGAAGCTGGCTTGGTAGGTACAATGGCAGTTGTGCTGAGAGATTTGACGTTGTTTGTGCGATCATCTAAGATCCGTTTACGACCGTTTGTGGCCAGGGCGGTGGTTGTGGTCTTGCCGTTAGCTAGCTGAGTCTACAGAGCAAGGGGAAAGGAGGAATAAGAATACAGGAAGAAATAAAAGAGGCGATGGAGGGACGAAGATGGGACTTACCTTTGCGGTTTGAGCCACACTTCCTGTTCGCCCACGTAAGGTACGGGTCGGGACACCAAGCTTAGACACGTGCACTCCTGCGTTCTCGTCCTCCTTCTTTGGAACAACGTTGGATGTCACACCCAACCGAGTAGAGTGACGAGTAGGAGGCTATAAGAGGGAGAGTAAGAGCAATAGGATAAGTTATGAATCAAAGTGAAAAGCCGACACGGAAGTGAAAGAGTGGAAAGTGACGAGAGAGCTGGAGTGAGTAGCATGACGTGACAATTCGTCGCGTGTACGATGGGAAAGTGTCATGCACCGAGCGACTGATAAGAGAGCGGTTGAGAGGTGGGAGAGGACAGCGAAAGACGCGTCAAGGACCAAAATTGGTCGCGAAGTTGAAGACTTTTTGACCTCTGTGATAATCGGCTCTTTTAGCTCAAAAACGACAGCCAACATAATGAGAGCTCATCGGATGGCTCTATAGGCCAGTTTGTATGGTAGTATGACTTGTAAGAAGTGGCCCGAGATGAATCAAGATAGAAAGCGTGTCTCCAGGGATGAACCTGAGCCAACTTACCGCCATGCTACCTAAGACTGAAGTGTGAGGAGAGTGAGATGGTTTGATTAAGGACTATCGACTATCAATTAGAGTTGATTAGGGATGATCGATTGGATGAGATTGATTTGAGATGTAGGAGAGTTCGGAGTTTTGAATTTTAGTGATGAGATCGACCTATAAAAGATTAAGATGTAAAAAAAGGCATCAGATTAGCAAGCTGATGAAAAGAATGATGAAAGAAAGACTGACTGACCAAATCTGAATGGTTTAGTGAATGGATTGAAGTTGCTGAGTTGAATGTTGTGGTGGTAGTCTTGATCAGATAGTGGTATTTAGTTAGTTGATGAGTATTTGATAGTTTTGAATGAAACAAGTTAAAGTAAATAAGAAATGGTTTTTGAAGAATAGTAAGAAATGTATTGTAATGAGATCGATTGAAGTAAAGTGAAGTGAAGTGAAGTGAAGTGATATTTATTTAATCGATTGAAGAAATCATCAAGAAGTTTGTACTATTCCAGTTAGTAGTCATCAAAAATCAAAATTTAAACTTCTCATCCAAAACTAAAACTAAAACTACTTAAATTTTAATCAAAACTAACTAACTATCTCAGCTTAAGGGTAGTTCAGCTTAAAACCTCAACCTTTTTTTTGACTCATTCAAAACCTCATCGAAAACTACTTAGCATCCCTAACTCATCACTTAGTAGTTCATCATTAAACCTTTCAACGCGTTTCATTCAATCAAAACACGCGACGATGAACAAAATCCGGAAGAGCGTGTGAGGAAAAATCAATACAGCAGCAGCTTAAGCACGCTCAGATTAAATCCACAAAGCGCCAAAAAACAACAACAACAACAAAACAAATTGCCCTCCTTGTGTGTACAACATACAGCTTCACTCTGGGCGCGCGCGTCGACTGTTGCTATGACAGTCTCGTGTCTCAGACTCACACGGTACACCACTCTCTCTTATCTAGTGGTCCACCAATCAGATCGAGCCAATACATATGTACTGAAACGCGTTACCCTACTCAAGCTTAAGCCTGACGCTATCATGTACGATCATCATCCTTCACACATCTTGATTTATGATTTAACCGTCCATTAATCACTCATCGTCACTGTTACTTTCCGATCTCACTCCCCTTACCACCTGTTTGAACGGATTCTCAAGCTAACCACCACTTCTTACATTCACCGTGCATGGCATCCCTTTCATGATTCATCACTTACATACACAATACCGAAGCCTTCATCATTAATAGATCATATCAAAACAACTCACACACCTCTTCAACACATCTGATCCTTCACTTGTCTCTTTATCAAGGAATTTCGTGTGAAGGTACACGAGTAGACAGCCAAATTGAAAAGTCTGAAATTTTGAGGTAAAAACTGTTTGTATTCTTGGTTCTTTTGAGTAAGGATTGAAAGACCAAGTAAAGTATATTGAAGTAAATTGATGATTGTAAGAGATAGGAACTCTTTTTATCACTTCTGCTTACTGTCTGAAACCCATTATGAGAAGTTCAATCATTTCAAGTAATCTAACTCGTATCAAGCCAGATGAAATAGACTTTCAAACTCAAACTTTGATGAAAAAAAAATAGTAATCATGATGAATATAAAGGTGAAGAGCAGCAGGAAGAAAATGATGACATAGACTCATAGTCCAGGATGTCCAGAATAAATAACATCTAATTTTTCATCATGTGAAATACATTGATCTGTTACAAACCCTTTTCTCAATCTTATTGAAGGATAAAGCATATATAAGCTTGTTAACTTCTCAACATCTTGCAGGATATGGTGGAACAGATTTCTCATGATCAACAAACATTGTTAACTTACTGGCTGGAATGAAACAAAATTTATCAAATCCTTGGTTGAGCCTTACAAACAGTTACAGCCTATGAAACTTGTTTGATCATCACAAAGATTACATATCATGACCAATGAAAAATAATCAATCAGTGCATTTCTGCGCATTTTTTCAATTGTACCTCATCATAAAAAATCCTAAAACAAAACATCTGACAACACTGAAGATCTACTCACTGCCTTGGGTTTACATATTTTTGTATCATGTTCATTCCAGATGATAGTTCTAAACTCACACTTGATTTTTTCCCCATATCCATCATCACCTTGATGGATGTGTGCAAAAGGAATTTTTAATTTTTGTTTCCACCTTTTTTTCCTCACAAGGCGTGCCTCCACACGTCCTCTGCTAAATGCGTGCACCTAAAGAGGTGAGTTTCACACCCTGGTGCGCTTCACAATTTTAAACCTACACCCACCATCTGACTTCATAGCCAAAGGTGAGTATAGAGGTGATCCATTTCATGCGCAGATCTCACACAAGATGAAATTCACAATTTTGTGGAATTGGAAAAGAGCCACTTTTTAGGATCATTTTCCGGTGATCTCAACTTTTGAAGAAACAAGGAATAATGATGGGTTTTCAATTACAAAATGACAATCAGACTAAAGCTCATCTGGTGATGAATGAGTATGAGCAACATGAAAGATGATATGTTTTACAATATACAATGATATCAATCAAATAGATAAAACATGCATGAGTTCAACAAATTTGAAAAACATCATCCTACAACAAGAACGGAAGAGAGAAAAACAAGTATTCATTTAAACTATTCAACTGATTATGTTTTGAATCCAAGATTGATACATCCTAAAAAGGTAACAGAGTCAAGAATTGCCCAGAAAAATGCAATGAGAAGTTTCTAAACTTTAAGACACAGGAAACCAAACCAAAGAAAGAGTGCAAAACATCAGATCCGACAAGAGTGAAAAGTAGATGATACCGGGAAGAGGTGTTTGATGATGAGAGAAAGCTTATACGTAATAAGGAGGAAGTTGATCGTGAGATTCGGAATAAAGCTCAGGTTCAAGATCTTGATCAACGAATTTTTCATCAAAAGAAGATGAAGAACTGAAGCAACAAGAAGAAAGTCTATGAATCTCATGAAGAATACCGGAAAGAGCCCAAGATGCACAAAAGCCAGGGATAGCCAAGAAGCACAAAGACATCATCGAACAAAGGATAGTTTCGGTGATTTGAACGAATGATCCTTCTTGGTTCTTTAACACAGATGGAAGTAATCGGTTCACTAGTAGACCAACGAATCCTAAAAGGGTGATGAAGATAGAGATAATCAAATATTTGACTTCTGAAACTTTGATCCAACCATGAGGAGTTGGTAAACCTCGGTTTAAGACGATCACTCCAATGGCCATTTTAAGCCAAGCATACCACATTAACCAATATTGGCTTTGAGACCACCAAGCTGCGAGGTTTTCGTGGGCTTGACAACCGTTTGTTTCACTGTGTATATTGCTCAGAGTAGATGTATGGAAAATGTGAGATGAGTTACTGAAAGTAAGGCATAATACTGAGATGAGTAAGAAATCTAGGGTGAGGATCACGCTGGAGGAGATTCGAGTGGTAGGAGAACGAGGATCGAAAGATGGAGTGTTTTGAAGATGTAAAGATTGAGCCGTGTCCAACTTGGTGGGTCCTGGAATGTAAAGAGTGAGGTGGGAAGGTTTCTTCGAGTTCATCGTGTATCGAAAGCTGAGGGTTTTGATGAAGATTAGCTACTTGCGGGTTGACCAACGAGAGTCGCAGGAAGGAGCAAGAACGAACAAACCTTTACAAGGTTAAGTTCGCTGACAGAAAGTGAGATGCGTGCAAGGTTTGTAGATGAATGAATGATCTGTGGCTGAAATTATCAATGATCATAAGAACAAAGACCGTCAGTTGGAAATCATCATCGATCTCTCACGGAAATTTTTGGGCAAGGTCCGCACTTTACCGATTCCTAATGACTCGAATTTAAACAAAGTCCCTGGTGTACTTGAAAGTTTAGTGTGGCGAGAAGATCCGCTGAAACAGACGCTTATGTAGGATGCCGATAGGAATTGTGTTCAAGAGATAGAAGCGAAGGAAATTGGTGTCGGATGTGTTATACTGCTATGTGTGGTGTTCAACTTGATCAGTTTGCAAAGAACTCAAAAGTCGACGAAGCCTTGAAAAGGTGCAAGGGTATGGGGAAGTTTCTTAACATGACTAACGTGATCGAAGGTACGCACCTTGAGGAATAAAAACTCGACTGAAAGATGTAAAGCGGAAAAATTCAAAGATCGGATTTTGAAAGTTTTTCGAGTAATTCTTGAAGGTCGTTTATCGATGGGTAGCTTCTATTTATCGACGATCAAGCCAAGAGCAAAAAATAAGTTATTAAATGAGGTAGATTTTAAAGGAACGAGTCGGAGAGGCACTGATTGTTTGGATTTCCTTGGTAGTCAAGGTCTAATGTGGGAAGTGAAGAGTGGGAGGTGGGAAAGATACATACTGGAGCTTACTTGACGTATTGTAATGACTGTGAGTAAATCGTGAGTTGGAAAGTTAGAGAGACAGATGGTGGAAAGGGAATCAGAAAACAACGTGAGAATAATTCTCCTCGCTTGAAGTTTGGTCATAGTAGTACATCCACGTTAACTGCAAATATATAGCCCAGGTTCAATGACCTTAATCAGGCCCTTCAGCATTGCCTAAATCGAACTGCGTTGATCGGTCAAGCATCGCATTACTCTGTTCGTAAT
>KZ140750.1:2466-26231 GCA_002157035.1 Melampsora medusae f. sp. deltoidis
GATGGCTGATGTTGGTACTTTGAATGAAGAATTGGCTGAACAAGCGAAGGAAGACGCTAAACATTTCGATGATTATAAATATAACGATAACCCCTATGCACTTGGTTCAGCAATGAGGAATATTAGTCCTATTAATGGTTTAACTTATCCTGAAAATAATTCTTGGGACTCACCCAATGCCCTGATCGATACACAAGCGGACATGCTCACTGGTAGAAACGTTTCAGCTGTTACAAACCTACCGATAGCTAGTCCAGTAATGATATCAACATCAGGAACTGTTAGTAAGCCATATAATCCAAACTATAAAGGGAGACATTATAATCCTTACTATTCTAAGAATAAATCCAACGTGAATGACCAAAGTTACTATAATAATAATCAAACTCACCAAAATCATTTCAATAATCAATCTACTTCCTTCGGGACGAATACTAGAGGTGCAATCGGTAATAGAGGAACCAGTAGAGGAGGTCAAGGAGGACGTAGAGGTAGTTTAGGAGGAAGAGGTAGTAATTCTGTTGGGGGTCGTCCAGCAATTGGTGTCGGAAGTTTTGATTTATCGATGGTGAAGAACACGGGGAATGCCCCTACAGCTGGTGGAAATATAGCAGAAGGAAATTCATCAGGCCAAATGTGAGTTAAAANAAAAAAAAAAAAAAAAGAGAGATGACGATATACACACTAGTTGGTAATTGTCGGATTAAAACCAAAGGTTCTTAAGTCCAATTTAGCTTGTTATGTTTTGAAGTTTTTAAAAATAATTTCTTTTCAGTTCCTTTCTCACTTTCCTTAAAAAAAAAAAAAAAAAAATGTTGTGTCGAATTAAAAATTTATGTTCTGCTTCTGAAATTGTTTACTGATAATTTGAATCGTTGTTTCTATCTCGTTTTGTGAACAAATTTTGTGCCCGGCCTGTCGAAATGAAATACGTGTGTTGTCTACTGAAGCAATCGAGTGACTGAAAATGACGATATTACCGGTCATGAACGTAGAAAAGAGCGAGCCTTTGAACAGTCAGGAGACTACGTCCTAGATGACCCTACGTTATTACAGGGCTGGCCCACAGATGTTACGTGTGAGATGAAGCTGGAAAAGTGGAAGATGCTGTTAGATGAGTGTAAGTTATCAGATAAATGGGAAAAAGTATGGGTGGGACTCACCAAGGGTTTTCACCAAGGAATTCCCGAACACGAGCTGAATGGAAGAAAGTGGTTTACACCCGACAATCATCGATCAGCTTTGGCAGTACAAGACAAAATCATGAATAATCTTTACAAAGAAAGGAAACTGGGACGAATATTTGGACCTTTTAGTCATGAAGAAGTTTACCGCAGGTGGGGATTCTTTAGATCGAACCCAATGGGCAGTGTAGTGAATAACGATGGGTCTCTTCGAATGATAAATGATTTATCTTACCCTCGGGGAAAACCAAAACCGACTAAAACAAAGAGGAAGAAAACTGAGGATGAATCAGAAGGGGAAGACAGTGAAAGCGATGAGGAATCATATTCAGATGGATCCCAGAAACACATCAACTCACTTATATACCCGACGGCTGACGACGATGTACCTTCAGTTAATTCCTTTGTTGATAAAAAGGATTTCGAGACCACGTGGGATGATTTCGACATCGTGGCTTCGTATTTTATGTCGATGAAACAAAAGAAATTGTTATTAGCCATAGTAGACTGGAAAAAAGCTTATCGACAGGGCTTAACTCACCGATCACAATGGAAATTCCTAACGATAAAAGACTTCAGTGGAAATATTTGGTTGGATACAAGAATACCATTCGGTGGTGTGGCTGGGTGTGGTACCTTTGGTTGGATGGCAGATGCTTGGAAAGAGGTCATTATTGAGGTGTTGGGGGTTAAAAGGATATTTAGGTGGGTAGATGATAATATGTTTGTGAAAGAAGCATCAGATAACTTATCAATGAGGGATGTAATTCAAGTTAGTGATAGTCTGGGAGTGCAGTCGAATGACGAGAAGTTCTCAGATTGGAAGTTTGAACAAAAATACCTAGGATTTATTTGGAATGGGGACGATAAGTCAGTTAGATTACCACAAGAGAAACTAGTTGAAAGACTCGAAAAGATTACGCTATTCTTAACTCCCGGACATAAATGCAGTAAGAAGGACATTGAGAAATTGGTAGGGCAACTGAGCCACATGACCTATATTTTACCTGATTTAAAGTGCTATCTACGACATTTATATCGGTTTGATAAATCCTGGTTCAATCTAAGTGCGGTGAGGAATATACCTGATGGAGCGAAATTAGAATTAGTTGAATGGCGGGATAGTTTACTTACTTTTGATCGATTCTACTTACGAGAGAAGCAAACCCCCGAGGAGATACAGTGGGTCGGAGATGCCAGTACAGGTTATGGAATCGGAGTATTGATTGGTGAAAGGTGGAGTAGATTTAGACTTTTGGGAGACTGGAAAACGAAAAGGATTTCACGTGGATGTCAGAAACGTGACATTGCATGGATGGAGACAGTGGCTGTGAGATTAGGCTTACTAATGTTGAAATCCATCTTACCCACCACTAAACGACGTTTTATAGTATACACCGATAACACTACTACCGAAGCAGTGATCACTAATCGTAAATCGAAACATACCCTGGTTAATGAAGAGTGGAAGTCGATTCAACAACTTCTAAAGAACTTACAGTGTGATATCGTAACGAAAAGGGTAACTTCTGGAGAGAACGACGCCGACAAGTTATCTCGCGGAATAGATGAAAAACGTGCTTCAAGTTTGAGAGTGATCGTAAAGGTTCCGATTGATCTGGAAGATATCTTGGAACAATCCTGACTCACTTATGGCGTTGAACGAGACGAAAATTCAGTTCTTTCTGAAAAATAGAGAAGGGTAAGTACAAAAAAAAAAAAAAAAAAAAAAGAGAGATCTTACAATCAGTTGTGTTGTTTATTTGATCCGATCTGACTAGTTGTTCTCTCCCTTTGACTTTGCTACTTGGCTGGTTTGGGAATGTAGGGTTATAGACTGGAAGGATGACGTAGTAAAACGGGCGCTGTTGAGCGGAAGCTGGTCACAAGCGACGCTGGAGAACTATAGTACAGCAATGTCGAAGTTAGAGAAATTTGGGGTTAGCGAAAATATGTCACGAATAGATTTACTACCTTTAAGTCAGGAGTTGTTATGGAAGTTTGTCGTGTGGGGTGGTAGACAATATAATGTAAATATAGAGAACGAATCTTTTATGCAAAATATGACTGAAGAACACAAAGTAACAGCGAACACACTCACGAAGTATATAACCGGAATCCGTTCATGGCACCTATTTCATAATTTACCTTTCCCGAATGAGAATGACAAGACTTTAAAACTCCTTTTGAAAGCATCGAGTGTGGCCGACGCTAAGAGTAAAGAACTTCGTTTAGAGCGTAGACCAGTACAACTTAGACATCTAGCTGAGTTGGCGAAGGACTTAGCAAAAGGAGGCACCAAGGAACGTTTAGCTTTGACGATTGCTCTGGTTGCGTTTTGGGGAATGGCACGGTTGGGTGAATTAGTATCGGACGATAAATCAAGAGTCAAAATTCTATGGAATGATCTTTTGTACTCCAAAGATCAGACTTACTTGAAGATAGCCATTCGAAACGCAAAGACAGCTAAGCCGGGAGAAGTGCAGTTCCTAACGTTGAAGAAGATACCATCTTTATTATGTCCATTCCGAGCGATTCAACGACTCGATAAGGATAACCCTTCAGCTACCCTGGGCGATGCAGTGTTTTCATATCTGGACGATAAGAACAAGAGATGCCTCTTGTCGAAGACAGTATTAGTGAATATGTATAAAAGAGTATGGAAGAAATATGATAAACATCATCAATTGTCAGGACATTCGTTTAGGATAGGAGGAGCTACTTTGTGCTGGAATAATAAGGCCCCGTTAGAAGAGATAGTGAAGTTAGGTAGGTGGGAATCGAAGGCCTACCAAGTCTATTTGAGGAAGTATTTGAAAGATGATGTGGACGATGCGAAGTATATCTGGGACCTGATGAGGATCGAGAGCGTTGAAGAGAAACCAAGACAAGTTAGTGATGAGGATAAGAAGATAGTGGTAGAAATCGAGTAAAAAAAAAAAAGAGGAGAGAGGGAAGGTCAGTTGTACTAGTCTTACGTCTGATTTGAAACACCACTGTTGATCTAAGTATCTGATATCTGATTTGAAAAGAAACCACTATTCATCTAAGTATTCGAAAGGCGAGATGATTCCTTGGTTATTGAAGTGAAAAGAGACCGAAAGTTTACTAGCGATGAGTCTGTGAAGGACGTTTGAGTTGTAAATCTGACTTGACCAGAAATGATTGGCATGTCGGGGGTTTAGAGATGTGGGGTTACAAGACCGGCCTCGTGACACACCGGGATGGCTCTCCACAGGCTCCGGACGATATGTCCCGAGAAGAGGTAGCAGAGAGCTTACCCGGTCAGACAACCACCGGCCTTCCGGCCCCCCCCCAAACACGCTATGTGACTGGTTAATAACTAAGTTGTATAGTTTATGGTTTAAGATCACGGTAACCTATATTAGTTAAATAGTTAATATGAAATAATACATGTATAAGAAAAAGATAGTAAAATTCGAGAGAAAAAGAGAAAAGAATTACATACCTCTATTTAAGAGAAATGTGAAACCCGGTTTTTAATGGAAGCTTACTACTGCACTGCAACGGACAACCTAGATGAAGATCACTGATAAGTGTCTTTGGAAGAAGTCAAAATTGTGTGAACAACTGCGGGAGCTACATATGAGCTTTTGGCTGTGAGAAGTTCAAGCTATACATTTTTGAAGGAGACTTTGAAGCGAAGGGGTTTGGCAAAGAATGAGTAAACTTTAAGGAGAAAAAGTTGGCTTTGATATGTCCGTGCCCGTAATCCTCAACTGTCAGACTCTGATCAAAGCAGAAGCATCCATTCAGTTTCAGGTGTTTGCTTATCTTTGGTGCTAGAAACAATCTGCTATCATAGAGACCAGTGAGGACCAGTGCCCAAGGCGTGCAGTTTTCTGTTCTGCCAGTCAAAGACAAGCTGCAGGCTTAGCACTTCTGATCAAGGGTGTATTTCCAAAGTCCTTCATATGCACCCCGAGTCCGATTTTCTTTTCTTGTGATGCCTCAAAATGACGGATCCATTGGACCAAAGATTCATAATTTGACTCAGGCTTCATGAGACGAGACTTGGAAGCCTTTCCCAAATTTCGTATCAATGTCATTCTGTGAATGTGCCCTATGATCCAATTTCGAAAAGCTCAAAGCATGCTGACTTCAATTCTCATAATTCTTGAAGGTCTTCAAGGCAAAGGACCTCTGTGGAAGTTGGTTGGGACTCGGGAGATGTTAATTGGTCCGGGGCCGGGTGTTGCTCGCCTTCAAGCTCACAAGGCTCCGCGCTCACGGGGCTGGCCTCAATTCAAGTTCAATCAGAATCAACGCATACAACCAAAGAAACCCTGTTTGGTCCTCAGCGCATCCTTTTTCTCCTCAAACCCTCGAATCGATAATCCTCATCAATCTCTTATCAGATCCTATCCTCTAAAAGATGTCAAGAATCAAATGCAAATCTCATAAAGTCTCTCTACTTACCATTCTCAGTTTCCTACTACAAGTCCAAGGATTTCAAGTCCCATTTCTTTGGCCAAACCCAACAAGATCCACGAATTCGAAAGCACAAGACCCATTAAATTTTCAAATCCAACATGCTATTCACATAGGAACCCATCGATATCCTGGATTACATTTACACAGAAGATTTGATGATGAAGATCGAAAAGAAATTGATATTCGTAGTACTTCCTTCGGATCTTCTGAATCAAATCAACCTGATTTCTATTCATCAAATCATCAATTAACTTCAACGAAAGGTTTCATTTGGACTCATAATGCTTCATGGGATCAATGGAATTCAGTAAGAAGAAAAAACATTTTGATGGATAGATCTAGGAGAGGATCCAAGAATGCGACTGAAACACTTACGATTATGAGCAAAGAAGATGCAAATGTGGAGATTGATTGGAAAGGTTTAGAAATTGAATTGCCTGATGTAACGAACCTTAAAACGTTGAAATCTTTAGCTAAGATGACCAATGATGCATATACGATTCCGAATGATGATAGATGGACTGATCCTGGAAAGAAATGGAATGTGGTATGTATCTCAAGTCTCAAACAAGCTTCTTTTCCAGCACACTTTCTTTCCTCTAAATCGTCTTTCACATATATGCCATGATCTCATAACTTAACTTTCTCATCCTACTTTTAGTCTGATTCGTTCGGATGGGAAGAAGATGGATTACGTGGTCATGTGTTCGCTACACCTGATAATAAATCAGTCGTTATCTCTATCAAAGGTACTTCAGCTGGTGTATTAGGAAATGGAGGTTCAACTGGAGCGAATGACAAACTGAACGTGAGTTATTCCAACGACCGAATCAATCTCATACCGTCTGATGCTGATTTCATGATTATCATTTCTTTTAGGACAACTTACTGTTCTCATGTTGTTGTGCTCGAGTCAGTTGGAGTTGGTCAACAGTTTGCGATTGCTACTCAGGTCCATACCAATGTCGTCAACAATGTGTCGAAAAAGCTTTGATAGACAAATCAGTTTACTTTTCAGCAGCAGTCGATCTTTACAATGACGTAGTGACCATGTATCCACACGCAAGAATATGGTTAGCAGGTCATAGCTTGGGTGCTGCTTTAGCTAGTTTACTCGGTCTTACTTTCGGCGTACCTGTCGTCGGTTTCGAGAGTCCGGGTGATTTATTACCGGCTCGGAGACTTCATCTTCCTTTACCTCCTGGTGCTAGTTTCGGTCAAGGAAAAGAGATGAGCGCAGTGACTCATGTTTTCCATACGGCTGATCCTATTGCTATGGGAACTTGTAATGGTGTTATGAGTACTTGCTCAGTTGCTGGTTATGCTATGGAGTCGAGGTGTCATGTTGGACAGTCTATTATCTATGGTGAGTAATGATTGTCTCTGATTAATATATTTGAGTTGATACATTGATACCTTTCTCTCTGAAAGATACGGTTGGAAAACTGAACTGGGCAGTCGATATCCGAACACACTCAATTAAGACAGTCATCGAAAGCATTTTAATACCTGATTGGGATCCAACCCCTCCAACCTGTCAAAACAAATCAATCTTTGCTTTACGTTGGCCATGGGGTAAACATGGTAACGATTCAGAACCGTGCGAAGGAGACAAACCGAAGAACTCAATACCTGAAGCAAGTGTTCAAGAATGTGAAGAGGGTGATTGTTTTAAATGGGAATTCAAAAATGATTGGGATGATGGATCTTCTCTGGATTGTTAAACGCTCTATCTTTTTACGCTCCAATTCGTATCTCACTTTTTAAAAACAAACTCATCTATTAAGGGAAATCTACAATTCTTCAGTTTTCTTTTTCGATATTTTCTTCCAATCCGATTTGCAATCCTGTTGTACAATATCATCCTGTGCTTTTTTTCTATCGCTTGATCTGTCTCATCCCTCTGTTCGCCCTCATTCAATTTATCAGGTCTCGCTTTTCATTGAGTAGTGTACATCTGTTTACTTGTGTATGAATATTAACCTCATGTATACTTTGGAATTAGTATGATGTCCAAGATTCGCAATCACTTCACCGAGGTTTTTTCAAAAACTGGATCGGATCACTACCAGCTTCTCGCCGCATGAAAAACTAAACCTATAAGAACTCGGGCATATCACCTATAGAGAGCCACTTTATAGAGTTCATCAACATGATACTCATTAGAATAATTCAAAAGGAAGTGACTGCAATCAGAAAGCATCTGGCACTAGGATCTTACATTTTTAGTATGGTGACTCGAGTACAAGATAGATAAGATATACAGTAAGAAGTATATACTAAAGTGATTAGAAAATGCGCAATAATGTTTCTGAAAGATGATGACCGAATAGAATCTTGATCTCAATCTTATTCCACTCGAGTGGAAGTGATAATCCTACGATCCATCGTTTCTTCTTTACTAAGTGCAGGTCCTTCATCAATACATAAGATCTAAACACCCAAAAGACCCAATGATCAAGGAAGAAGAAACATCATACTGAATGAATTATCCAATTACACCATTGAAAAAGGCTTACTTGATATTGTTCATGTTTACTGAGAGTATTGATACAAACTCTAAAAGGAGCCAGAAGTTGATCATGACGCTGTAAATCATAAGGAGTTGAGATCTCAAGTGCAAAACCTTTCTTGATTTTTTTGGTAGGTGGATGAGGAATTTCCGATGACTGTTTCGAAATGGATCCTACTCCAGATGAAGTTTGATTCGAAGAGAGAGCTCGCTTGGTCTTTTGAAGATTAATTGAATTGGTTGATAGTTCTCTTTGTGGTTGAATCATTTGACATGAAGCTGACTTCAGTGAAGCAGGTACTGTTCTGTGTCAAAAGAAATCAATCATTTGTGGGGTTATCAAAGACATTGGCTGAGCTGGAGTTGGAAACTTCGGATTACTTGGACCAGAATTGAAGAAGATGATCCATGATCGATGGGATGTTAAAACTTACTTGGCAGGATCATATATCAACAAATTCTCGCGCCCTTTAGCATCCATCTCAAATCCTACCACTGTTTGACTATGACCCGAGTGTTGAAGATATAATGGTAGTTTATTGGTGAGCTTTATTGCGTTGCCCTTGCTAGACATAATCTCCTGGAATAGATTATGATTTTCGTTCCCGGCTACTTCCCTGCCATGGAAGTACTCTAAAATGTATTTTCAATCAGGAAATTGAATGAAGAAACCGTAATGAATTCAGGGTTGGATTTCTTACCTCGGATCCATGAGGTCAAACCGATATGGGTGCCTTTGGGTCCGGTAGGTCTCGGAAAATCAATAATTCGCGCTCTATGGAACAACACCAGGATTGTCGCGTATGTTCCGGTTAAGCGTGTACATCAAGGTAATCAGCAAAACTGCTTATCCAAACGAAACTCAGAAGCTGGCACCATCAAGACCCAAAGACTAACCTGATTCCTAAGCTAGTGAAAGCAACATAAGCTTCAGTAGTACCTATCCATTTCTTCTTTCCTACTAACTTCTGAGAAAACTGTTGAGCTCCTTCTGGATCAAATCCAAGTTTCCAAGCTTTTTCAATGATGATTTGACAAGTTTTAATACTAGGAATGTCTACCACTTCATCATCAATATAATTCTTTGGAGGTGTATGAGGATAATAAGATTGACCTGGAGAAGCAGGTGGATTTAGATCAGATTGTGATGATAATATGATTTGATAATCTTTAACGTGTCGTACGGCTGAGAGTAACATTTGAATGTTTCGATAACCACATCCCCAAGTCGAATCACCTACACCGAGTTTGGTAAGAGATGAAGTCGAACGAATATGAAGCACATTCGGTGTACAGAGAATAGCAAAACGAATCGCACCATCATTACAAGAAGTCGATAATAATCTAAAGAGATGAGTTCTTAGATATGGGATCCCAACCGGTTTAGAGTTGCCATTTTCTTTAGTACAATTATTATTCCACATATGATGAGTACTTGTGGTGGTCCAAGAAGAAGGTTGAAGTTCAAGTGCATCATCACCATAACCTAATTCATCATGAAGTGGCATGGGTTCTTGAAGTAAACCTTCTGAATCAGTCGTAGATGTATCCAATAAATCCGTAAAGATCTCATCATGTAAACATTCTGAGATATGTGCTTCTTTATCGATCGTTTCATCCCATAGAGCTGCACAAACTGGACAGCAATCTAAGTTTGAAAGTTGAGATGGTCCTTTCATGGGTCCTAGAACAGGTGGTTGAGATGACTTGAATGGTCGATAAACGTAAACATCATCCATGATCAAAGATTTAATAATGAACACTCTCTTATTTTGATGAAAGGATTAACAGTTTTTTTGGTAAGAACACTGAAAGTAGTTAAGTATGATGAGGAAAAGGGAATCAGTCATGAACAAGTCAATCATCATTGATCATCATCAAATTAGTAAAAGGTAAACAGAAAGATAGCATTCATCCATCAATGACGACATTCAAAAGATTGAAATTACATTGTACATATATACAGTCAGTAATCAATCATAAAAATACACAGTAAGCCTTAGAAAGCCCGTTTTCGTGTTCTGCTTCTTTGGCTTTGATAACCTCAATGCTTAACTAACGCTGAACCTGACAGTCACAAATCTCATAATAAATCGTTACATACCTTGCGGTTGACATCTTTCCTTTTACTGTGAGTTTAACAACCATCTCAGTACAATATTTTATCAAGTATATAGTTCCCTCGCTTTTTAAATTTCTGGAGTGAAACGTGATCCTATATTTACGCTGTGATAAACTTTGTCACATGAATGATGAGAATCAAGGGAATGTGGTATTGAAGATGATGGATTTTGATGATCACACTGTTTGTATGTTTCTTGAATCAAACTTCTTAGTGTTTGGTATTGATGGACGTGGATGAGATTCAAATGGACTTCAATCCATGTGATCTTAACAAATGTCTTCGGATTTGACTTGTGATCAAGTCCAAAGTGAGGTTTATGTACTGCACATAGTTTCAATGACCTCATTGGCATTTAAAGTGCCACTTAAGGACAGGGTTAAAACTTATATGTGCTGTTATGTTACTTAAGTCCAAAAGCTTCGAGTATGTTCCTAAACTTTCTGCGGTGAAGATTCGATATAAGGATCTTGAATATGCTTGTGTGCGGTAGAAGCTACTAGAGAATTCGAGATGAAGAATGTGAGGAAAAGTTTCTTAAAAAAAGACTTGTTGACCAATTTAAGGAAAACAGCAAGGAAACAGAAATCCACACTCCAAATATCAAAATAATTACAACATAAATACCAAAATCACATCCGATCGTATTCTCCATAACAAATTTTATCAACCAAAGGGTTTTACTATCATCAAAATAAATCAATACTAAAAACGGATAGTTCATCTCGTAAACGATTTAAAAGAGATCATCACTCTTCTTATACTCCTCATCAACCACAATCTAAGAAATCTAAGAAGTCAAATAAACCCTCAACATCAACATCATCATCATCTATGGGAAAAGATTATTATGAAGTGTTAGGTGTTTCCAGAGATGTAGATGAGAATGCATTAAAATCTGCATACAAAAAAGTTGGTTTTCTCTTTTCCTTTTTATTACTTCAAAGTTTGAATAACTGATTGTCCATTTTTTCGTATCGCAGGCTGCACTCAAACACCATCCTGATCGAAATCCTAATAATCCAGAAGCTGCTAGTAAAAAGTGAGTCGATTTTTTCATTTTGGGTTCAATCGTTAGTTTTTGCTCAATTGTTTTTGCTTCGCGTTTAGGTTTAAAGAAGCTGCTGAGGCATTCGAAGTTTTGAGTGATAAGAACAAAAGAGCAGTTTATGATCAATGTAAGTCTCGATTGATGATCTCATCATCCATACACATTCAATTCTTGATCAATTTATTGATTTATGATTCATTTGTACAGTCGGCGAAGAAGGCTTGAAAGGAGGCGGCGGTGGCCCACCACCTGGATTTGGTGGTGGTATGGGCGGTGGTATGGGCGGTTTCCCTGGTGGTGGATTCTCATTTTCATCAGGATCAGGAGCAGGTGGATTTCAACCTATGGACCCTAACGATCTGTTCTCTAAAGTCTTCGCTGGTGGTGCTGGATTCAGCGGTCTTGAATCTTTACTGGGTGGTGGTATGGGTGGTATGGGTGGTAATGGTCCTCAATCTCGTCGAGGTGGTCATCCATTTGGTGGCGGTATGGGTGGTATGGGTGGTATGGGGGATGATATGTTTGGTTCGATGCCCGGCTCTTTCAGTTCTGGTCACGGTCATGGATCCAATGGTCATGCAAGTGCACCACCTAACGACGATGGGCCGGACGATGTTATCAAACCTATCTCAGTTTCACTTGAAGATCTGTATAAAGGTGCCACAAAAAAACTCAAAGTCACACGTAAATTAAGAGACGGTCGAACGGTTGAAAAAACATGTGAAATCAATGTTAAACCAGGATGGAAAGCAGGGTAAGTGTTGTATTGATCAAAACATGTGTTAGGAGTCCAACAAACTATACTCATCATCATTGGTTTTTATCTCGGGAATCTCTTCTAAATAGAACCAAGATCAAATTTCCGTCAATGGGAAATGAAGATCAGTATGGACGTTCAGCAGCAATGGTCTTTGAGATAGGCGAAAAACCACACCCTAAATTCACACGAGAAGGTGATGACTTAATCTACACTTATACAATTCCACTTGTAGAAGCTTTAACAGGTTCATCTACATCAGAAGCCACACCATCAACTCAAAGAACACTTAAACATTTAGATGATAGACAAATCGAATTCAAATTACCATTACCTTCAAGTTCAGGTGGAATTCCAATCAAACCAGATCAAGAGATCATCATTCCGAATGAAGGGATGTCGATCACTAGAAAAGGTTCAGTCAAACCAAAAGGAGATTTGAAGATTAGAATCAAAATCGAGTTTCCTAATCGAATCACTAGTACTCAAGTTGAAGCTCTTAAACGTATACTTGGTGCTGCGAATTAAAACACAAAATTGATTTTTTATCTATATTATTTATATAATGTTGTATCTATCTCTTTTTTGTTTTGTTTTGTGTGTTTTGTGTGTGTGTGAATGTTCAGCTTGGGACTTATTCTTTTTTTCTCTTCAAAATCATACCAAATTCACAAGTGTGGCTCTTTTTCTAAAATGCAAGAAAAGAAGATATATATATATCTGTTTAGATATACATAGTGATACGAACCGAGTAAATGGCAAAAAGTCCAAACGTTGAGATTATCATGAGGATGATGAGAAATGTAAAAGCTATTGTAGAAAGGAAGATAAATTCGGTTGAAATGTGACATTTGCGTCGAAGCCAGTTTTGGAATTTCTCTCTGAAGATTGCGCTCCTTTTGCAAGCAGCGCAAAACGTGCCATCTTCCCTTTGGCTTGTGTGTACATACATATGTGAAAATCATGACCATGATGTCATGGTTGAGAGTTACCTTTCTCGTCTCATCCACTCATCCATTAGAATGCGGATGGACATATAATTCTGTTGAACCTTCATTGATGCTGCAACTTAGCAGCTAGCTTGGAAGTTTAGGTTGGGCTTTTTCGTATATTCATGCAGAATGGGACACTATGTAAGTTCAAAGATCATTCAAAAGTCTTTACCTCAAATGAGTCAAAAGGAATTGATTGAAAATGTTTGAGAAATTAAACAAAAAAGACTCTCTGTCGGGGACTCGAACCCCGGTTGCCCGCGTGACAAGCGGGAGTACTGACCACTATACTAACAAAGACTGTGAGAGATGTGGGAAATTTGGGACTATAATTCAGTCACAAAGTGGGGCGATCTTGATTTAGAATGCACATCGCATGGACGGGTCTGGGCCCCGTCGTACCTCCACGGACCACTCACACTGACTCGACTACTCAAGTAGTAACATATGGGACAAGATATGTTAATAAAAAGTGATTAGGTTTCAGGTATCAAACTTTTCATCGATCTGCTCACTTCAAACTTTTTCAACTTTCACTCACTCAACCAACCAACTCTCATCCAAACCTCTTCAAAATAACCATCGAGCAAGGACCCTTAGCCGCGAGCTCACACTTCTCAATACAACCAAATATCGAAAACTTGAAATCATCAAACTATATCCTAACATGGCCACTAATAGTAAAGCATTTCCTTTAGCCGATGCTAATCTTACGAATCAAATCCTCGATCTTGTTCAACAAGTTAGTCTCTTTCTCACCTATTTTGAAAGAACGTCCTTTTCTCAACACTCTAGATTGGTGTTCCTCAATGATATTTTGCTTGATCTTACTCAATTGGTCTTCTTCTCCATTTTAGGCTTCTCATTACAAACAATTAAGAAAAGGAGCCAACGAAGCTACCAAAACTTTAAATCGAGGGATTTGTGAATTCATTGTGCTTACTGCCGATACCGATCCAATTGAAATCCTCTTACATCTTCCATTATTATGTGAGGATAAAGTAAGCTTTTGTTTCTCCACCCTCTCTTCTCAATCATAATTTACTAATATTCATGTTTTTTTTTCATGTAGAATGTTCCATATGTATTTGTTCCATCCAAGACTGCTCTTGGTAGAGCTTGTGGTGTGACTCGTGCTGTGATTGCTTGCTCAGTGACGACTAACGAAGCTAAGGAATTACAACAACAAATCGAAAGTGTCAAGAGCCAAATTGAACGATTGTTAATCTAATAAAATTACCTTTTCGAGTCTTATGTGTAATCAATCATAATCTTGAACCTGGAATGTTTTGTTTTATGGGTCCTTTGAGGTTCATCATGGAACACACCTGCACATCTTGGGTGACGAACATTTATTATGTGATCCGAAGTTTCAATGAATGATGCATAGCCTGATGACTACCAAAATACACTTTGTAAAGAGTTTACAGTTGAGACCTGAGTTGAAAACGCCTTATTGATCTGCCCAATTCACTACAGCCAATCTGAACAAGTATCTTACATGTACGCACAAAAATATTGATGTATGACAAAATATAACACTATTCATCCTCATAAAAACTTCGTTCAGACCCTTCATCCTCTTCTGGTGCTTCCTCTAACCCTTCAATACCATCCAATCCAGTCTCTTCTAATCGTTTAGCCTCCTTTTCAGCTTTGAGTCGTTCTTGTTTAGCTTTCATTCTTTCAATAATCTTTGCTGCTCTGGAATGAAATAATCAATGATAAGAATGAGAGAGAATTGTCAAAATGGTATTGTATTTGTTGAATTGGTTTGAGAGAATCTCAACTAACTTGTTGAAGATTCCACTTGTAGGAGCACCACAGGCAAAACATTTGGGTGTTTTGGCAAATCGTTTGATTGCACAACCTGAACAAAAGTAATGCTGACATTTCGTTACGATCGGATCTGTGAATGGTTGTCGACAGATCAGGCTAAGGAAATTTTACATCAAGATCAGACTTGACTCTTTGCATGACTCTGAAATATTATACATACCAAGCAAATGGAACCTCTTCCTCTTCTTCTTCTTCTTGTTGAGTTCCTTTTCCCCGAGATCCAGCAAAAGCGTCATCAAGTTGCCAACCATGCATATAGTCACTACGATCGTGTAAAAACTAAAAGAAACATTCAAGAAGTAATGTCTTAGTATTTCTGAAGGATTTTAATATCAGAAAGAAAACTTACTTTACATGTATCGCCAAAACCACAAAACCCAGTATCTTTATAATCTTTACAAACATCAGGTTGATAATCTACCACAGTGATCGTTCTAACATTATCAGGTCCGCCTTTAATCGGTCCATACTTTGCAGAACCTTTTGGTAGTTGATGTTTAAGTGATGAAGCTCCATGATATAATCCATCATCTTCATCTGGTGGTAAATCATTCGTTGTGATAGGTTTTAATTGATTGGAGTTTTTCAGTTCAGATGCTATCAATTCTGCTCTTGCTTGTTGTCTGGCTGATCCTTGGGCTTGGTATGCTACTCCTCCTCGTTTTGAGATTTGTGTGTCTTCATCTTCATCATCGTCTTCATCTTCTGAACTTTCATCATCTTCTGTTTTACGTTTTTTATAAGATGTTCCTGTAGTTTGTAATAATGGATTCAAGTTTCTTCGTTTACTTCTTTTACTTGATTTTACGATTTCTGGTTCTGGTATAGGTATTGATTTTGATTTTGATGATTTTCCATGGTTTGTTGATTGATTTGTAGTTTCTTCCTCTACTGTTTCTGATATTCGCTTTCGTACATTAACAGTCGGTTTCTTAGTCTTCTTTTTGAATAAAGGTGTATCTGTACTTGGTTCAGGTTGATTTGTATTTGATGGGTAGGTTGAAGGGGATGCTTCGTCTGACATGATTGTATTGGTTTGGTTGTTTGTTGCTTCCTAACCTTGGAGTGTCAAACTTTCAGCTGTGTGGTCCGCTAAATGTCAGCTGACCTATCACATGAGATGACATTTCACTAGCAAGGATCTGATTTTATCCACATCCATCCCATCATCATGTACCTTCACAGTTAAGCCTCATTAATGGACCAACTGTTTTTCATTCCTCGGAGTTACATTCACGTCAAAGTTAACCCGTCCCCCTCTCCTCGCAAACACTCGGGCTATCCATTAACAATCAAGAGTTTTGAAACATATGTGGAACTTGCATTCTCGTATGTAGAACGCTGAAGAGTGAGACAAATCACCAATCGACCATTCTTCTCGGTAATCGATCAATCAACCAATAGCTTTATTCAAGAATCTTCAGCTTCTCATCTCTATGTCGTTCTTTTTCAGAAGATATCAATACAGATCTTCAACGAGATCTTTCAAAGATTGATCGAACCTTGAAGAGTTGGGAGATTTTCCTCAGCTCAGAGCGTATGTATTGGTTGTGCTGAGCTATCTTTCCGGTGCACCACTTCTGTTTCGGATAACAACTCATATGTCACTGGTTTTGTCATGAAATCTTAGCGTAATACTTAACTCGAATTCGATATCAACGGAAAAACCGATTTGTTACCCAGTCATGAAGATTTGGAGGATCTCATGAACGTGGTACCTTGTACTTTGGATCTCAAACGTTGTTATGCAATAATGATCAAAGCATACAAGTTACTGATGTGGATATAAAGAATCTTATCATGTATGAGCCAGACTTTATAAAGCGGACATAGACCTACTGCACAAAATTCATTATGATCATAAGTCTACAAAAATTGCATCATCAAGAATACACAAGTGGCGAGCAGGTCTCACGTGGAGCTCAGAGGACCTAGCCACACATAGTGTAGCATAGACACATTAACAGCTCCCTGAGAGTGAGATCATAACAAGATATTATTCCAAAAGGGAAAGAAACATCTTGACCGTTTGACTTTGCAGAGATTGATCGGAACTTGAATAGTTGATGGGGTTGTCCTCGAGTCGACTCGAAGCACCCAGCTTGTTTTTGTTGAGCCATTCTCAATTGGATTTTCGGAATCAAATCAATAAATGGCACAATTAATCTTTTGTTCAACAACTCCGCTTTGATGTGAGACAGAAAGACTGCTACAAACGCGAGAAGAAAGGATCTTTCTAACATCTAGACTGTCTGTTGTACATCACATGTAGATTGACTACATGAAATCATTATCAAATTCTACAAGTTCAACTCAGAGTCTAAAACTGCTTCGCGCTGAGGCATCCTTTGAGCGTACCAGTATGACATTCAACTTTGAATCGTTGAATAGCTGCTTCCATAGCTGAATCTTGAACTCATGACTTGAATTTGATCCTGAAGGGAGACACGTTTTATTACAAAGGCATGCAAGCAGATTTTTCTAATGTATGGGCAATGCTTTATACATCAGATATAGCTTCAAGTGATGAAACCAATGTTGAATTGCACAGGTCTCATGATTTAATTTGATTGTGCGGAGTCATCCGTTGAGTGGAACAGTTTGGCTTGTTTGTCTCAAGCCATCCGTAATTTGACTTTGGAATTTGATTCATAAATGTCCATTCTCATGATTACTTTTTTATTCAACAACTCCACTTTATTATTACCGAGAGAGATAACTTCTACGTAGGCACGACGAAGGATTTGAAGGATTATTCTTTCGTAAAGATTGTCTCTTGTACATTAGGTAAATGTAGATTTATCAATTGGAATCATCATGATTAAATTGTACAATTTCAACCCAAAGTCTGCAACCTATTTGTTCTGAGCCATCCGTTGGGTTTGCCAGGTTGGATTCAGAATGTGAAACCATGAATAGCTGCGCTGACTTTTGATTTCAAAACCTAAATCTGATCCTCACGGGAGACACATTGTATTACAAAGGCATGACAAGGGATTTTTCTAATGTATGGACAATGCTTTGTACATCAGATATAGATTTAAGTGATGAAACCAGCATTGAATTGCAAAGGTCTCATGATTGGATTTGATCGTGTGGAGATGAAGTAGACCAGTTTGAATTTTGAATTCAAAGCTCAAAGATGATTGCTTCTATGACTAAATTTTGATTTAGCAACTTCGCTGAGATCGCGACGGGAGCAATGATTTCTCACAAGAGCATGAGAGTCGATTTTTTGACGTATAGAGTCTCGTGATTAGATTCGATTGTACGGAGATCAAGTGGACCAGTTTAAATTTCAAATTCAAAGCTCAAAGATGATTGCTTCTATAACTAAATTTTGATTTAGCAACTCCGATGAGATCACAACGGGAGCAATGATTTCTGACAAGAGCATGAGAGTCGTTTTTTTGACGTATAGATGTTTTGATGTTCATTATATCTAGATCGACCATTAAATCTTTATTGAAATGCACAAGTCTTATGAATGGATTATGGATCTGAAGAGTCTCCTACATTAGATACAATTACACTGAAGATTATTGATTATAAGGAATGGAAAATTCACAATAAGATATCTGAACAAGCTTTCTATTGTATAGACAGTTCTTTGTACCTTGCATTTGAGATGAGCCAATTGATCATGAAAGACAAAAAATGGTGAAGACGTCCACTCAGAGCTCAGAGTCGCACCCAGCCAAGCTGTGCCTGAGCCAAGAAGACCTAGGCAAACCAGCCGCTTTATTTGGGTGTAATCATCATAGCAGCTGATCAGTCAATCACCCAACACAAAGCCAATCAAATAAATGAATGAAAGAATCATGAAAATTTCGAAAACATTCAAACTGAGCGCCATAAGTTGGGACGAGGAGGACCACTAGGAACACCGCAGCTGAGAAAAAGAGGGTCAAAGATCAGTTCGGTTTCAGGATAAGTGAGCGTAGCGTAGATCTCGGGAGTGATGGATGGAGGAAGAGGACGAGAAGGGAGAGATGGAGGAGAAGGAGAAGGAGAAGGAGAAGGAGGAGAAGGAGCGGGAGGAGCAGGAGGAGCTACTGGACCAAGTTCAATATTGTTCTTGGCCTCAGTAGAAGGTTTCTTTGGGGGGGCATCAAAGTAAGAGTAAAGAGTTTGAGAATAGAGAGCAGCCCAGAAAAGGATGAGAGGTAGGAACTTGATGATCTCTTTGATGAGAAACTCGGTGGGAACTTTATAAGACGAGAGTTTTTGAGAAATTGAAATCAAACTGATGACAAAGGAGATGTTCAAGGGGAAGTAAACAAAGAAAGACTTTTGAAACCGGTGGCCGAAGACTTCTTTGAGGGTGATGTTGGGGGGATTCATGATGATGAAAAGGTTTGGATAGTGAGCAAGTTTTTGTGGGTTGTTTTAGTGGAGTAGTGGTGATGGTTAAGAATTGAGAAGGAAGGCGATCAGAGAAAGGTAAGCTATTTATACTCCAAATTTCGCGCATCAAAGCTGATCCGCACGTGACATCTCAAAAATGCTATCAGCATTTTTACATAGACCAATAATGTTTATAACGTAAAGTATTTGTTCTTCATGTTCATCCCTTGTGATTGGCAGTAGAGCAACTTCCCTTTTGTATTCATACATGCTGACATGCATCTTTTGTTGTGTTTGTCTAGACACCATCCCGAGAATTCTTAGCATCTCCAAGCATTCTAGCCTTTATCGTGGCTCTCAGTGTACACAAAATACGCTCTTGCCAAAGAATAGAACAATCACAAGATGTGACTAGATTCCGATTCCCATCATCTTGCGTTGATACTATAGAAAAATCAAATCGTATCCAAGATAATGGTTGGTGTCGTTCCTTTGAGCAAGGTGATGCAATCCCAGTCAAAGTTCTCTCAAGTAAGGTAATGGAGTGAGTTTGAAGAAGACTAGACCACTTTGATCACAGGCTCCTTCCATCATTGGTTTTACGAGTGAGTACCTTTCAGATATCCGTGAATAGCGGGGTCCAAGCTTTGAGATCGAACAGATTTGGCTCCCCTTATTATTTTATTGCTTTGACGTTGATTCGTTTGTTTATCAATTGGGCTCACGACTTTCTTGCCTGTTTCCTTCCTGTGCACATCCCTTGCACGATGCTTTGCGACCAGCAAGCGCTGAGTTTTGGGTGCAAGCTCGATAAATAGGTAAGCATGGAAGCAAGATCGTTCGAACCATTTCTCAATAGGATAGGCAAAGATCACAATGAAGACAATTAAGTAAAGAAAGTTGAATCCATACTAACAATGAGAGCTTGAAAATTTTCGGAACAGACCAAAGAGAGTACAGAGATCACAAACTTTGACCATTGACTGTGACCTGAGATAGTTTTAACACAGCACTTCAATAACCGGCCATCCCTCAACTTCCTTTGGTTCCATTTTGAACGCTCAAAGATTACGTTGTTGCCAACTTCACCTTTCTTACATTGATGCTGATTGTTTGCAACATGACTGTGCCTACAGTGTCAGATATGTTCTTCAATGCGCTAATCAAGGTATGTGGCACTTGGGAAAACAAAAAAAGCCAAATTGGCTTTGGTTTGAGTATCAGGCCCGGCACTCGGGGTGTTGTCACGGTAGTCGTAATGTTGTCGCGGCATACGACCCCATTCAACATGCGGGTAGTGAACGATGTGGGGGTGGTACAACTCACCCGCAGTGGGTGTTGAGGTTCTGGAGATACGGACCGTATGCACCCCTATGAGTATGGAAATTTAGTATAAGCAGATGTGAATGATATGTAAGTGGAGTAACCAACACGCGCGCCGGAAGATCAATATTCTTGCGACAAGTGACATGAACGGTACAAGAACAGTGAGACAAATTGATTGTATATATCTTGAGTTTCAGGATAAAATCAAAAAATGGAAGAAGAAAAAGTAGTCTGCAATCAGGAAGATTGTCTGGTGAAAATGATCACGACTCCACTGTAGCCAAGACTTCCTTTGTGGATCAGGTTATAAGACTTTCAACCGTAGTTTCGGGCTGCCTGTCTGGTAGTATCGATACACCACTCAAATTTAATCACAAGTCACTCATTTTTGCAAAGCCCCGACAAAGACGCGGCATGAATTCCTTCAAGCTTCAAAGGCAAAGCTGCCATTCATTTCTACTCGTCATCTTGATTTGTTGCTCTCTATGTGCGAGACAAATCGATTCAGCCATAATTCCATTCAAGCAGTCAACCTCACTTGTACGTCGCCTGCTGAACAGTATCAAGAGTGCAGAAGAACTGTAAGGCCTTCCCCTATGCGTTTATACACAAATGGTTTATACTGACGATGTCATCCTTCTGCCATGCCTCGTGTTGAATTATGGGATGGGTCGAGTAGTGGACCGCTCAAGGTCCTCACGGATGAAAGAGCCGATCAGCTGATGAATATAGGCAAACAGACAGGTAAAATTGAGTAGGGCCTACTTCTTCAAGGTTATCCGGATTCGTGCTCTGTGAATATGTCCCCCGCTGACCTAATTCTGGTATCTTTTTTCTCAGAACCTTTGATAGTCACATGACAAGCATTATCGGAAAGCCTAAAACTCAAATTAACTTTCGGGAGTGGTTGACGTACGTCCCACACGCAATCAACACGGTATGCTCATGTTTCTGACTCGCGAAGGATTCACTCATCCTCCAACCCTTTCGCAGTACACGCAACAGAGAGCATGGTGTGGAAATTGAGGACAATGTTATGTACGCCGAAAGAGAGTTCATTGATCACCTCTTGGCTTGGCATAAAGAGAAGTGCGTAGTAAAAAGCTAATGTTTTTGAAAGGGCCACAAACTAATCCGAAATCTCCTACGCAAGATGGTTGAAAAAAACCAACAACGGGAAACCATACCCTTCGGCCGAGAAGATCACAAAATTACTCAATAGATATCCGTTCAGCTTGGGTGAGGCAGTCAAGTTGGAACCTATCATCTCGGAAGCTTCATACCTCAGAACTCTTCTAATGTAAGGATTTTGTGAGAAAAAGATTCAAATGTTGCTGAGATCAGATTAGCCTATAAGTTATTTGGCTAAATTTGTGGCGTTTTTCTTAGAGCTCCGGGCGACTTTATCGAACGTTTTCTACCTCCGCACGCTCCTTACCGCACTCGATTTTGGCTCAACATCCAGTGAGTTGATTTTTGTAAGCTCTGAATCTCCTAAGCAGGCATTAAGATCTTCAAATCGCAGGAATGAATTTGATCCTTCGAAGGCATACTGGGCGTCGGAACTTCTCACCCGATATGAAAAGTTTGCTTTAGGGGAATTGTAAGTCAATATCACACAACAACCTTAGTCTTACTCGGAATCAGCTTCTGAAAGGATACATGCGGATATTTCGAAATGATTAGAGAACAGTTCAATCAGGAGATGTGAGTTTAAAGTGTTTCCCTCAAGTAGTCCTTACAGTTTTGAAGCTGACCTATTATAACGTGGGCTTTGTTCTGTGACAAAGTACAAGATATGATTTCATAGATCGATACGTGCCCGACATTTATGGAGTTCGACAAGAGTTTCATGCTTATCTTAAGTAGGTGGAAAAGTTTTTACTCTGTGTGTAACTTCATTCCAGCTAAAATTAATTTGACTTCAATCTCCGTGTAGCTCAAGAGCTGGATTCTCAAACCCACAGACTCTTATGCGCGCCAAGAAATATATGCCCGAATATCTCGAGTGGGCAAAGTGGAACCAGATGTAAGTTGTTTCCACTGCATCTTGACTGTGTGAAGCGTATTGATTTGGACTTCATCCTCCGCACCATGGATCACTTAAATGCACACCCACTTTACTAGCTGGAGGCCGTCGTCAGTGTGGCTCAAATTTTCCAGCACTTGACTAGATTAACGCTAATCTGATGTTTGGTTCAACAGGGACGTAGAAAGCTTCTTCAACTACGGGCAAGGTGAATATCGCCTCAAGGAACCCTTCATCAAGTATCTCTACAAAAGAGGTGCTGCACGTGGTTTATCACCTGAATTCACTTATTTTCGTGGTGACATTCAATGGGAATTCTCATCCTTTCTTCACGAAAGGAATAATGCTAGTTTTGCCAAGAAAATCTTGTACAAATTCCAAGAATGGAAATATAACGTTTCTCTTGGTTGGGCTGCATTTAAAAATAGTTTTTCAAATCTAAGTGGATGGGATCAGTTCTTCTTAGGAGCAGCAGCTGCTGAAATTGGACAGGTTTTGGGTAAACTCTTCTTTGGATGACGGAACAAGAATTCAAAGATTTTTTTACATCAGTTTATGATTTCTGAATGTGAAAGAATCTATGGGATCCTCCTTTTTAAACGTAAAGTGTTGATCAGTATATCATCAAAATCACTTGTCTTTTTGCATGCGGTCTCAGGCCCTATATTCGTCTTTCATTTAGCATCTCATTCTTTTTCTGCTCTCATAGAACATGTTTGTACCTTCTTTTGGATTTTTATAAACAAAGTCTTCCAAGTTATTGGAATCCTCTTTCCTGATAGGATTCTTCTTTCTAAAGAAACTTATTGATGGAAAGGTGAAATATCGTCGGTGGTATATTGAAAGATGGAAACCACTATGTACCGCCCGAAAAAACAACCCGTAGTCCCCATGCCGGATAGTTCCCGGGCTGTAAATATGATGGCGCCCTGTTTATTTATGTAACACACGGGTACAGAGTGGGCGACGTGGGGGTTGTATTTCCAACACGCGCTCAAAAAGTCCAAAATCCTTACGACAAGTGAGAAGAACGGTACAAGAACAGTGAGATCACCATGGACATCGATGACTTTATTCTATCACGAGTTTCAGGATGAAAATCAATGAAAGAAGACAAAATAGTTCATCGGCAAAACGATCGGCTTAACATG
>KZ140754.1:1127-12069 GCA_002157035.1 Melampsora medusae f. sp. deltoidis
TCAAGAGCTAGATTGGGCTCGCATATCAACGCAATCACGATCGTTGTTCCAAAACCTTCAATTTGCTTGAAGGGTACTGGGAAAAGGTGACAAGGCCGAGCACGCCGACAGCCAAGATAATTTCTTCTCCTCTTTAGCATCACGATACTGGCCAAAGCACTAGCTTCTTCATTCTTACCTGCCGGTTTAGCTTCGCTTACATCTCTGACAGCATTAGCAGGGATGGTGAGTTGGCTTCTATGGCCAACGAACACATCGTGTTGTAGTGGATTGCACTTTAAATACCGGCACCTTTGTGGTCTCCAGCGACTATTTCCTCATCGAATTGTGTCACAGCTATTCGCCCTTACATCTCCAAGTCACCATCAAGACAAGATCATTTAAGACAACCTCATCATCCAAAATGTATAACTCAAAACGACTTTTGAATCTGTTGTTCGCTGTTTCCATTGCTGTTCATTTGGCTGCCGGTTATGCCATTGAGAACAAGAGAGAGGTAGAATCCCTCCACAAAGTAAATACTGGTTCATCTTCCTACTTCATCCTTGAAAACTTGTGCTCATCACTTTCCTTTTTCATTCCCTCACCTCATCCCACTGTCAAACAGGAACCAGCGTACCATGGACCTGCCAAACCGCCTCACATGGTACGAAGCTTTCTCCCCATTTTTTTGCATGTCGTCACCATTACATACACGTGGCTAACATGGTTACTTCCTTCCCTGGCTCTCATCAATTTACAGCATTATGAACGTCCTTCGGAGCATCACCCAGACATGCCTTACAAGGGTGAAGGCCCCAAGAAAGAAGTGAGTATGATTTTTTCTTACGCTTGCTCTATCTCTACGTCCTAGAGCTCATCAATTGGTCTTATTACTTCATCAAAGAATCCACACAAACATCCTGAGGGACACGAGCCATCTTATGGCCCAAAACCTGGTCACGAGGGAGGCAAACCTCACCCAGTTCCCCCTAAGCCAGTTCCGCATGCCTTAGACGTTGTGGAGCCAACCGGCGATAAGCCAAAGGAACCAGACACTCCCCTTCCCGAAGGCCCTTTGACGGACCCCGTTCCACCTAAATACTCCGGCCCCAAACCAAAAGGTCCACCACCACCACCACCTCGCAAGCCCATCACTGATCCCTTGCTAGACCCCATCCCGCCTCGTTATCCTGCCGATAAGCCTAAAGGACCAGAGAAGCTCAAACCCCTCCCCAAACCTTCCCCCGAGCCTGTTTATACCCCACCTAAACCACTCGAGCCACCTACTTCCGAAGCTCCCAAAGAAGTGCCTTCCCCCGCCCCTGAAATCCCTACCGGCGATGTCAAACCTACTCCAAGCGACTCGACCACCGAACCCAAATATTCCGCTCCCAAAGAACCCAAGATCTTGCCTGTGATGCCACCCAAGCCTCCAGCCCCGCAACCTTTGCCAGAGATCCCTGCTCCTGCCACGAAACCAGTCCCGAAACCCTTGCCAGAAATCCCTGCTCCTGCCACGAAACCCGCCCCACCAGTTGATGTCCCCGGCTACAAGTCTCCTATGACCCCAGTCCCAGTCCCGGAAACCCCAGTCAAGCCAGTTCCTGCCACTCCAATCGGAAACCCAATCACTTCTCCTTCAGAGGTTAGCCCTGTGAAAGAAATGCCATCTTATGGCAGTGAGCCTTCAATGGGATCAGGAGGTGAAGGTAAAATGTAAATGGTACGTGATCTTTCCAATACTAACTTTGTTTTCCAACTCATCTGATACTAATCTTTCCATTCACGTTTATTTCTAGACATCGAGCCAAATCCGATCTACCAAATGATATGTTGATTGGCCTCATTCAATAGGAAAACTAGATGTTTTTTTGTCTTACATCTTCAAATCCTTTTATATACTTTTCATTCATTTGTTCTTACGAAATCTTATTGTTTTTCATCACACTTCCATGAAGAGGTTGAGAACTTTGATTTATTTGTAAACTTGTGTTTAGCCAATGGCAAGCTCATATGAGCCAGCGAGTGTCTTTCTCATTGTCCTGTGTGAAATGGAGCTTCAATTGATGCTTGGCACCAACTTGCTACACAACCTCGACTTTGCTACGTGACCCTTTAACAGAGTATTGCATATAAACCTTCCTTGCCTCCGAGCTCTCATTGCCTTCTGTCATGCTCAATCATCTGTGCCTGCCCAGCGGCGAGACTCCAGCAAACTCAATATTCCTTCCACTCTTCATTCTCATAGTTATGTTTTCTGAAGCAGTCTTTCTCCCTTACCAAACCTATAGAGCTTTCTTCTAATCTATTGAACCCCTTGTCTATTATCTCAACTGACTGGCACCAGCCAATTTCAACGTGCGGAATCGAGGTGAACGGTTACGCCCCCTTATCACTGGTCGCATGGCGATTAATTGCGATCCTATGAGATTAGCCATCTGTTTTTGTCGCATATTCCCTTTCGACTCTAACCAATCTTTCTTTTACGAGTGCCAGTGGTATGTGACATGTCACATGGCTCATCTGCTCAATTCTCCTTTTTCACCTTCCTTAGAATGACAAATCTAGTCGGTCTCTCTTGAAGATGAACAGGGATTCAACCTAGATCGTTACTATCTTGACAAGAACGTCTTCGGCGTCTCGTGAAACCGGATCATTTACGATTCTATCGTGTTCTGATGACAGCGATTGAGAAGGCGTCATGGCCGATGAATTGCATTATAATAGAATAATCATATGATGTATGTAAGTTCATCAGCTTTGGTAATGCAATGAATAAGCAACAGCACTAAAAGATTGAGCTCAGAAATTGTACTGGATAATCAAAGCTCTTCGGAAATCGTGTGCTGAAAAGTAAATTGTAAAATGTGCAAAGCAACTTTGAGAATAAATGATACACAATTGAGATAAGCAAACGATTTCTATATTTAAGGACGTCACTCCTGCATTCTTAGAACCCATCAACCTATGTATGCATGTATGAGCTTAGATGGTCAGTTTTTTAGACAAGATCTCGTAATCAGCCGGATCTGCACCCTCAACTTGAGAAGGCGAGATCTCATCAAATTCGTAACTAATCAAACATATTCTTCAGTAAGTCTCAAAGTAGAGATCCATAAAGACAAATCACTAACTTCATCTTGTTTAAGTAAAAGCTCAAAGCTCTTGCGTTAGCTATCGATCGAATGAATGAATGAAGCTGATCAGTTGATCACGATTCATGAATGTGGATCAAATGTTAAATATCAAACACACCTTTCTGAACTGTGAGCATGACTTTCTTCATCTTCCAACTTTTCCCAATCTCTTCCAAGAGACCCATCAGAGCTCGTCCTAGACCATTTCCACAAACATCTTTTCTAAATTGAAGTTCATAACTAGAAAGGAATGAAATGCGTGTGTGAGTGTTGTTTGAAAAATCATGAGTGATGAATCAGGAATTAGAGAGGCTTAGGCTTTACTGACCAATAAGCTACTTCTACATCCTTACTACTCATTGTTTCTTCCCAATCAAATCTCCAAATCAAATAACCTATCAACACATCATCCTTTCCTAACACCAACAAAACTCTTCCTTCAGGATCCCAGATTTCTTTCCTTTTGTCTTCAGCTGAATAACCTGATTGACTACTTTCATATCTATTATTCATATGTTTATCATTTCACTTTTTGCAAGTCAATTTTCAGATTAATCTTTTCACACTGTGGATTGATGAGGTATGTAGAACAGAAATGAAATCCTTTGACTTACATTTGTTTCATGTTCTCTTCGAAAATCTCAAAGCATGTTTTCAAATACGGTCTGATGGTGATTTCTGTCGCATGACCCAAAATAATATCATATCTAATATCTTGTTTCAATTTACTTTCTCACAATAAAGAAGATTGTATGTACAGGACAGGAGAATGGCTCAACTGAGTACCCTGAAGTGCAAAACGTGTGTTTGAGTTCCCAAGACGGTTTGAGATTTCCGTACTGGAAGCCTATCATGATGAAGTTTGATGATGATGGGTGGAAGAAAGAGGCGTTCAAGATGATCAGCTTTTGAATTTTGAAGGATGATGTATGACGTTGATTGGATTGACCTTTTGAGCTAGTTTTACCAAGTGCTTCATGATTGAATTTCTTGTGATCAGTCGATGGAGATTGAAGAATGATGAATGTTATGTACATAAGATGTAGATATGACCCGAGTGAAGATATCCGGTTGTGCCCGACTGTGTGATGACCCGATGATAGATAGTTGGTTCAGGTTGACTGAAAATTGAACGCGATGAGGTGGTGAAAGTGAAAGTGAAAGTGAAGAGTCAGCTTTTTGAATTGTCAATCATTCATATTCATATTCTAAATATCAATTCTATCAGTTCAATCAATCAGTGTTCATGATGTCTAATCCGATTCCTAGAAACTCAATCTCAATCGATCCTAATCATCTTTCAACTCATTCCATCAAACTCACAGCCAAAAAGCGTAGCAAAAGTTTAGGCGGCGCGCTCATCTCCCGGCGCTCAGATCACAATCTCACTGAGCCAATCGAATTGACTCCAAGAAAGAAAGCTCGTAGAAGTTTGGTCAGTCAATCAATCAAACTAAACTCAATCATATCTTATATCCTACTCTGATCGATGTCTGATTCTTGACTTCTATTCTCTTATTATAGGTCCCTGGAAAATCTATTCTAAAATCTCGTCCTACGATCACTGGACTCGAACGATCAAATAGTGACAATTTCATGAACTCAGCTCAACCTCATGCCTCATATCTTCATCATTCAAATTCGATGCCATCCGTTTCAGATCCAATCAGATCATCATACCCAAAACCAATATCACAAGNCATGCCTCATATCTTCATCATTCAAATTCAATGCCATCCGTTTCAGATCCAATCAGATCATCATACCCAAAACCATTATCACAAGATCAAGTTGACAATCTCACGCGACAAGACACGAAACCAGTCGAAGAACCTACCCAATCCAAAAACTCTGCCAATGATGATGAAGACTCTAACTCTAGTTCTGACCTAGAACTGCCCAATCAACTACTCTCCAATCGCGCCAGTATAGCTTCCAACACCACCACTTCCAACTTCCGTCGCGTCAGTTTTGCTGCCAAAGCTTATGTGAGGTAAGTTGGACCATTTCAACCTTCACTTGCTTCAACATCCGTCTGAGCTCATCATTTTTGGATCACATTAAATCTTCTTCCATTTCAGAACCTTTGGAAGTCCAATGGCCGGTGTCCCATCCTCATCTCCTCTCCCATCTCCTTCTAAGAATTCTGATCAGTCCTTAGCTCCATCAGTTGAAGAAGCAGGAGAGAACAGCGCAGATATGAGTATCGAAGATCTATCAGCTGCTGCTCCCATCCCACAACCATCCAATTTAGCTTCATCGGCTCAGATATCTGCAAACACAGCTTCTGGTCCTTTAGCTTCTGCCGGTTCTAGTCATCAAATCTTACCCCCATCCAATAAACCCAGCCGTCTGTCCATGTTTGCCAATTTTAATCAACCTGATCTTGATGATGAGGACGAAGAAATGGAAGATGCAGATAGCTTGATTGATCCACCAGTTGAACCAAGCAGTACATCAGTCCCTTCAACGCACTCAAATAATGGATTGAATGTCGCACTACCCAATCAAGAGCGAGTCTCGTCAGCCAATCAAATCTTTTCACAAAACCCCTCTCAACCGTCTGACTCACGAATGTCCGATCAAGCTCCGAGATCACCACTCAAGAACCCTTCTGCATCAAAGCCCTCCCAACCTCCTCAAACGGACGATTCCAACCCTTCTTCTCAGCCTGTGACTTCAGTCACCAGTACATTTCTACCTAAACCTTCTGAAACATCTCGCTCAGCTCCCCTACCTCGCGAGGATATCACTCAGGACATGGATATCACGAGTCCCATTCGTCCCGGGCCCTCGAGTTCTTCAATCGATCGGAGACCTAGCCAAATTCCACGTCCTAACTTTACAGTCGGTCGTGAGCCTGCTCGCAGACAATCTACAGCTACTGAATTACTTCAACGGCTCAAGTCTAGTCGACTCTCGATGGCTTTTCCTGAATACTTACGTGAGGAGTTAGACAACACTGAAGATGTCACACCTGCTCCTCCGGCCGCTTCTCTTCGTTCAGAAGTCACCAGCTCATTCAGGAAGTCACTCGCACCTCCCGTTGCATCTTCTTCGACACATGCGAACCAGCTCTCGGACCGAACCATTCGTAAAACTGCTGTCTCAGCTGAAGGAGATGGTCAACAAAAGTCTAGCCGGCTTACTCTTGCCTTCCCAGAATATGCTGATGATGATGAGAGTATGGAGGTTGAACCGTCGAATCAATCGAGTACTGTTAAGGCCTCATCTTCCAAGCCCAGCCGTCTAACGATGTCATTCCCAGAGTATGAAGATATGGAGGAAGAAGAAGAAGTCGATGCTGGACCCTCTGGTAGTCAAACTGACTCGCGAAATCAAGCCAAGGATGCCAAGAAGAAATCAAGTCGACTTACATTTGCCTTACCTGGATTTGATGATGAGGATGGAGATGCAACAGGGAATCTAGATGATTCTCCTCCGTCACCTAATCTGCCTGTTGATCCTGAACCTACAACGCTTCCTACTGACAACAAACAAACAGCCAGCCGACTATCTGACTTCTTTTCAAACAATGATGGCCCAATGGACGACGATGACACACCGAACCTCATCGATCTTGGCGATCTCTCAGTTGAACAACCTCTACCCAATCTTCCTGCTACAGCTCAAGATGTAGCAAGCAATGTCACCGGCGCGGATAACATAATTACTAACTTGATTGCGTCTCCCGACGCACCTGATTCAACTACATCTGCTGTCACTGGGACCCTCGGTGGCGTATCTGAAGTCACCCAGGAGCCTATTCAACCGGTGTCTGCTTTACCACGTCCTGTCTTACCACTGGCACCCTTGTTGCTTGAAAGGAGGATCTCAGCCTCCCCTTCTAAACGAGCTGGTCGAGTCTCTTCGCCACGCCCGCGACGTTCAATGGATCCAAGTTTGATTGAAAATGTACCTGTTTTTACTAAGACGCGATTATCCATAATGAGCACTCCTCCGCCCGATCCTGCTAGCATGCAAGTAGAACAATCAGTGACCAACCCATCACAACAAGCCAGGGTGGACACCAGTTCTGTAGTACCGCCACCTCTTCCTTCGATCAGTCTGGATGAGTTTTTTGAACAAGCTGAACTTCGGTTCATCAACCTAGCTCAACCGCGTGTACGACAAGATCAGCCTATCCAGTCCAACACCGAAGGTGAGACGGCAAGCTTCAGTTCTCAGGTTTATGCTGGAATGGTGAAGATCCCAAAACTTCGTGGCCTGGAAGCTGTTGAGTACTTTTTCTGTTTGAGTATGTTACGCGTAGATAGGAATAGGACATTGGCTGACTAGTTCGGGATTGGAAATGTTCTACTTCTCTCTTGCTCATCATAAACTCAGGCTGCTCGTACGCTTCGATCAAAGACTGAGTCACTTGGTTCAATGACAGCTGAACATTTCAAAGAGTTAGAGACTAATTCTAGAAGGTCAGAGGTCTTGATGCGTTGGTATGAGTTGAGAAACAATGGAAACCCAACCGATGGACAATTGTCAAGTTTGTTGGATCGATTGAGGATTGAGAAGACATGTGCTGAATTAAGGGCTAAGAAAGGAGCCATTGAATTCGATTTGAATAATAGGGAAGAGTATCGGAATGAGTTGGCCAGTAGGAGAATGAAACTTGATAGAGTAAGTCATCATTACCATCATCATGACTTTTCAATATCTGACTGGATATTCACTTTTTGGGTTTCTATGGGGTGCATTGCTGGTTATTAGGATGTAGAGATGGTTAAGAGGGTAGGTGAGGTGATTGCACCCTCTATGGATGAATTAAGGACGAAGAAACAAAACCTTCTTGAAGAGATTCAAAAACGTCGAGCCAAGAATGAAGAGATTGAGAAATGTGATAAAGGTTTATTAGAAGCTTTGAAGGAGGAAACCAAAGATTTAGGGTCAGCTATGCGTTTTTTTCGATTTCCTGTTTATTATTGTCACCTCTGGACTACAACTGAGCTGAAGTCTTTGATTTTCATTAGGATGGCGGTGGAGGTGATGAGAGGAACATTGGCAGAGTCAGAATTCGAAAAGACTTTATGGAAAGAGAAAGTCGAAGAGATGGCAAGTGAAAAGAAAGAACTCTTGGCACAGATCGGACAATGGAAGAAGAAGGGAGATGGGAAAGGATTGGAATGTACAACACAGGAATTAGTTAGATTAAAGAGTGAGTTGATGTCCATTGTGTGACTTTGATCTTTCGGTCTTGTAAGTTGCAAAGTTGATTGAAAATTTGACTCTTCTGTATGTAGATGAGTTTGTGGTTTTACAAGATATGATGGCGTGGGAAATGGTTAGGTTTGATCATGATCGATTAGAGTTTCTCTTTTCGTCACAGATTGGGGTTGTCATTTTACTTGAATCAGTTGATCGACACAAAAACAATGAAGTTAGGAAAGTAAGACAGATTGAATTGAAATGGAAGCAAACGAAAAAGCAGAAGAATCGATCTGCTTTATTTGATGATGATTTAGTTGGGCAAAGGATTGATGAATTCTTCTTTAATCGAATGGATGAAAGATTTCGAGATCGAAGTGTTCAATATACCGAAAGGGTAAAGGTATGTATGTGTGATCTTAGTCATGGTGTTTTGGAATTTCATATGTTGACTTTTTTTAATTTTTACATCCATTGGAATTAGGATTATGTGTACCAAGTTAGTTCGATGTGGTATTTAGCATTAGAATTAAGATATGAGTTTTTGGAGATTAGACAACGGTTTAGAGTCTCAGTTGAAGTGGAAAAAGAAAAGAAGATGATGAATGTGATGGTGAAGATCAATGGACAAATGAAAGATGAAGAAAGGGTAGGAGTTTTGGTGGTGTTTGAATTGAGTGGTGAAGAGGTTTTGGATTGGACGGTTTCGAGAAGTAGTGTTGTGTCAGGTATTGGGTGTCGGGTCGTTGGATTATATGGAAGGACTGAGTAAGTTATTTTTTTGGATTAGTTGTGGTTTTCTTTCTTTTCTGTTTCTTTCGCTTGGGTTCTAGGAGTAACTGATGGACATCTTTTTTGGGATGATCAGTACTAAAGCTTTGACTTATGTGGCACGTGAGGCTCTTGATCAGTCGATGGAAAGAGGCGCTATAAAGAAAGCTTGTGAAGAGATTTTAAAAGGATTGGAAAGTGAAGAATGATGAATTTGGATCATCATTGAAAAGCTTTCCTTCGGTTTCTTGATGAACATGGATACTAAGATTGATCATTCAAAATCATTATGCTTGGGTTTAGTTCTTGTAATTTTGGGGAAATCTTGTAGTCTTATTTTGTACTACATTGTTGTATAATATGTGCAATATGATCTTTACTAAATAGTTTCTTGTTTGGAGAAAATTATTTTTGGTGGATTCGGTTTTTCTGGAGTGCGGCAAAAAATTACTTTGCTTGAAAGTCTATCCCTGGAAAGTATTTGTTTGACATAACTTCTAATTAAAAGCCCAGTCTTGTTCTCGATCAGCTTGTTTGCCTTCAAAGGAAACAGCAACAATCTTAACCCAAGCCCCTAACCCCCGCAGAGACCAAACTCAAGCCCCCCTCTCCCTCGCAGCCCGAGAATTTTGCGAGGGAGAGGGACGGGTTTAGTTTGCGCAGAGACATCCCCCGGAGCCAACAACAATGATAACCAAGCTCTTTCAAATTCGAGTCATGGTCAAAAATATTTTTCTTAGATCATGAAAGAATCACAAGAAAGATCAATGGTTGTAAATTCATTAGACTGCTTCATTCATTTGGAATTTCTCTTGTATACTCACGGGTGCGATATTGTTAACATCTCATCATGATATCAAGGCATCGGTCAGCTTTGATCACACTAATTTTATACGGAGCTGGACATACCTGAATCAGTCATCGTTGATTGGCTGTTCATCACTATCCACAAGGGTATGGTCCGAGCAGAGAGGCTGAGTTTGCCCTTCAGGTTTTCAGAGCACTTCCAATGAATTGTCTTCAGCCTTGTCAGTGGGCGGTAGTGGCCAAAGTCGTGATGAGTTACTGGGATTTCCACATTCATCGGGTTAACGATGAGGTAAGTAGCGAAAAGACCAGTCTGCTTCAGTATCTTGTGCAATGAACCAGACCAGCAAGTGATGTTAGCTACCAGACTATGTAGACTATGACCGCCGCGCCTAGCCATTTGCTAGCATCCTTCTACTCAGACCTAGAAACATCAGTCATGGATTTGAAGAACGTCCTCTTCAGAATCTCGTATAAATTCATCCTTCATCACGCTCCTAAATCTCTTCTCCATCACATCAGCATCAAGATACTCAGGCAGTATCCTCAACAACATCATCAACTTTTTGTTTTTTATCTTATATTTAAATTTAAATCAATATCTATTCAGTTACTCTGGTAGTATCATCATATAGTTTATCTTCAACAAAAATATAATTTATTTAACTTCTTTTTATCTTTTCGAGCCACTCGTTTAAGCCTAACAAGTCAATAGGATATATATCAACCTCAGTCTCACACACATTTTCCTTCATCACATATCCATCTCAAAAATGCGTTTCATCTCAGTCACCTTTGTTTTGTTGAGCGTTCTTTACGCTTCTCAAGCTGATTCAACTCTCAACGGAAGCAGGTTGGTTCTTCTACTTCTTAAAGGATACCATACCTTTGGTGTGATTGCTAACTGACAATGAGTGATTTCTTTCTCAGTGACTTAACTGCTCGAGCACCGGCCCCAGCTCAAGCTTCCCCAGCTGCAGCCCCAAAGACTCGTCGTGCACTTGACACTCGTTCGCCAGCACCAGCTCAAGCCAGTCCTTCTGCCGCACCAAAAACTCGCCGTGACCTTGACGCCCGTTCACCAG